>JYJE01000981.1:0-69198 GCA_000983655.1 Zymoseptoria brevis
CTTCCTAAAACCTATTGTTCGATACTCTCCTACTTTACTCCCTCCCTATCTCGTTAAGAAGTAATCCTAATACTCGTATACTAGTAGGAAGCCTATCTTAATTATACGGTCTATATAGATAGTTAGAGTAGCTCGACTAGTACTAGTAAGGCGATTCTTATACTAGTATATAACGTAGCGCTCTCGTATAGCGCCCTTAAGCCGGTTTATAAAGGTACTATATAGGATATCGTAGAGGTTTATATAGTCGATATATTTCGTCTATCTACCGGTAGCCTAGTCCCTTATAGCATTAGTAATTATTATCTCCCTTTTAGTAGTAGTCTTAGCCTTCTAATCGATACTAGTAGCGAGTATAGGTATTATATTTAGTAGTTATAAGCGTATATATAAAAGTAATTAATTTAAGTAGAAGAGATTTAAGATATTAGCCGCAGCTGTCGATTATGCTAAATAACAGCGCGGGAGCTTCCCGCAGCGGTAAGCGACCGTACTAGACGTCCATTTGCGGTTTAGCGCAGCACGCTAACAACTTCCAGGAAACCCAACTTCCTCCTTGCACACGTTATATAGTTCTAGCGGGGAAAGCTCCACGCGTGGACCTGCCCTATTCGATAAGGTCGCGGATGTCAACGGCAGGGCGCGACGGTCTGTTGTGCTTTCCCCTTTGGCCATGGCATCGACCTGCAAAGACGGACAACATTCATCAGCATCACGATAGAAAGAGCTGACATCGGGCACCTGGAGGCACGATGCCTGATAAGAGACCAATTTCGCCTGACAAGCCCCGAAGTCCTCCGTTTTCAATGGCCCTTCACCACAACAAAAGCACGATCAGATTGCCTCCATCATCACGCGGAAATTTTACTCACGTTCACGAAAGATACTGGCAGCAACTGCTGTATGCCGTCTCTCTTCGAGTAGTCACGATCATTTCGCGAAAGGCTCTCGAGCTCGCATATACATTCCCTCCAACGAGCCATCGATCGCAGCCAGCAACTCTCAGTGGAAGCCCAAGGCCCAGAATACGCCTGAGCAGATTTACGCTCTCCATCGACTGGTCGATCTACCGGTACGAGATTGAAGTCAATGGTTCAGACGAGAGACCACAAACCCGAGAGCAGCAATAAATCGAAGAACAGCACATAGGGTGTTCAAAAGGCATGTCTTCAGTATTGTACACTTCACTACCACCTACATCGCACCCCTCGACCAGCGAGTCCTATCTCCACCCCGTGTCTCCACCTCCCTCCAAATCCACCTCTTTCCCATTTCTCATGACCGAGTTTCACCTACTTCTTCATCCCCAACCCCTGAAACATATGCAAAATCGGCTCAATAAACACTCTCGCGTATGCGAAACACTCGCGACAGCCACGGGTGTTGTGTCCGCAGGCGTTGCACCAGGTCGCGACGATGCCGCCCGGGTTGGAAGCGGAGCAGCTGCAGCAGGACCACATCTTGGTGTTGGTGTTGGTGGTGCTGGTGGTGAGATTGGCCGGTTTGTCTGGGTGAAGTAAGTGAGCTGTAGTCGAAGTGAGTGAAACTGGCTCGTGTGATAATTGGCGTTCGCTGCACGAGCGGGCTGGTGGAAAAGATATAGGTGAAGCATGTTGGCGGGATGAAAGAGGTTGCCTTTGTTGGTCGTTTGATTATGGTGTGGTTTGTAACTCATTGTGGTCAAAGGGAGTGAATGAGAACTATGCTCATTGTTCGGAGATTCGGGCTATGAAAAGAGATTCGGCGCAGAAGGGACAATAAGAAAGGTTGAGGAATCACTCAATGAGCAAGTGAGGTCAAGCAACCGCCGTGAAAGTCGTAAGCTTCGTTCTCGTTGATAATGCTAATACTCACTATTTACGCTTCGTCGCTCGCCTATGCATCGTCCGATATCGACAGCATGGAGTCGTCACTGCCGCTCTGATGCTCCTCCCTCTTAGGGGAAGACTATCCCTGCCAGGGGAGACCGAGAGTATCCGTCCCACCAAAAAGTCCCTGACCAGTGAGCCCGAGATTGCCGTCTAAAGCCCAGCTAAGGGTGTCAAAGACGGCATTGCCGCCGAAGGTCGCATCCCACGATGCAGCCTCGAAATCGGTGCCGGAAACGTCGGGCAAGCCATGACTTGGAGCCATTGGACCTCCGAGGCCACTCGGTGGCTGCGGTGTGTTGCGAGAAGCAGTTGCGTCCGTTGGTAGGGCGGTGGGATTGGTGTCTGCCGTGATTAGGCTCTCACGACCAGCCTGACCAGCACGCTCTCGCCATCGCCAAATGGCATCGTATAGGACGGATAGTGAAGAGCGACAGCGAACTTTGAGTTGCAGACTGTCATCTGGTACCAAGTTGCCAGCCTCTTCCCTCTTGACAGTACCGTGGTCCGCCGCGCCACTGGTTTGCCAAAGTTGAGCCATAACTTCGGCCAGTCGTTGAGGAAGGTCGTTGGAGCGCACGCTCAACTTGCGAAGACTCGTGATTGTGCGGAAGAAGAGGGTCCTGCCATGTACAGTATCGACGTGAACGGCGTAGAACGAATTGAGGATTTTCAGCAACGTGACCGAAGCGGCGAGCATCATCTGTTCGATATATCGCGGGACATAGGTGAATTGCTCGGCTGGCATGTCGCTCGTGTGAGAAAGAAGTGCCGAAGCTGCGATGTAGACATTTCTCAAATCGGCCTGATAATTCGGCGATGTGGTCTTGTCAAAGAAGGCGGCTAGGCGGAGGTGTAAGGCAGCGGCCTTGAGGAATAGTACTTGAACGGCTGCGATGAAGTTAGTTGAGGTGAGCATGTCCACGAGAAGCAGAAATGCTTACGAGAAGTGTTTGTCGAAAGCACAGTGACCTCCAGCTCTCCAAGCTCTCGAGCGTACATGTCAATCTGAAGACCACGCTGAGCCTGGTCGACTTCTACAACGTGGTCTCGCTGCATAGTGAACAGGGTTCGGGTCACTGTGTCGCAGAACTTCTCAACTTGACATCGAACCTGGAGTTCCTTCTTCATGCTGTCCAGATGCAGTCCGTATGTAAACCACGCCCAGCGAGCAAGTGGGGGTTGGCCGTTACCAGTGCTGACGTTCTGAGCGACAATATTGATGGTCGCCCATGTATTCAGTCTGTCGGAGATGTCTTCGTCGCGGAGATCGATACGGAAGCGGCTAAAGTCTTGCGCATGCGACGGTCTATGCAGACCATATTGCATTGCAAGCTGGAACATAACACCGCATAGCATCATGGTGGGCTCTTGCGAGGTTGAAGATGTTGGCAGAGGCCATGTGCATAGCAGCGCCAAAGCCTTGCAGACATGGTACGTTTGAGGGACCTGAGACAACGTCGTCCAGAGAATCTCCTCCAGAGGTCGTTGCAATTCCATGAATAGACCGGGCTTCGCATCGTAGCGTCGAGCAGTAATAGATATAATCGTCCAATGCAGCAAAGGATGCTCGCTGTAGTACTCTTTGTAAGGAGTGGCCGCGTTGAGTAGCGGTAGGAATGGGTGGTACGAGCGAAAGTAGATGCCGTACAACTCCAGAAGCTGCGGTTCTGATAGCGTCACACTTCCGAGCGTCGTATGCGATGTGCCAGGAGTTATGGACGGATAGCTCGTCGGTGCCAGTTCGCGGTAACCTTGACTCAGGTCTAGCAGACTTCTAGATGCTGCCGCTTCGCTCGCTCCGAGAAAGGCGTTACCAGCAGCGGCAGACATCGGTGCGACGGGTGCTCCGGCAGCTGGAGAAGTTTCGTAGCTCGCACCGTATTGAGAGGTCGGTCGTGGAGTCTCGGCTGGAAGTTGTATGCCCAAGCTCTCGTATTGTGCCAGCCTTGCTCTGCATGACTCCAGCTCCCTGACCATCTCTTCATGCGCCGCACGCTTGCCCAACCTCTTGAAGTCATTGTCGATGCTGCACTTGAGGTTGTGCTTAATACATCGATCGCACGGTTTGTAGTAGTCTCCAGGGCCAGCAATAACATTGCACCGTAACTGTTGAAAAAGTCGTTAGTGTGAGTCAAGTCAAGTCTAGCCCAGGCATACGCGACGAAGAACCTGTCGTTAACCACAAAGCTGTCGTCGCAACAAACGAACCTTTTGCTGCCTGCAGTCGTTGCAGGCTCTCTTCACACCCGGTTGATGTCTTCCTTTGCTCCCATTCATCTGGCTCATGGGACTGCCCCCGTACCCATGATCGGGCGTCCCTCCAAGGTGGTCTGCGACGCCATTCTCAGCCGCGGCAGAGCTCCGCTTTCGTTTCCTCGCAAGACCATCGATCGAAGGCGATCCGGCCAGCGGCGATGTCTGTTGTGGAGAGTTGAGCTGCGACTGTTGTGGGTCAAAGGCAGTGCCTCCATGCCAGGACATGGCTGCTCACAAGTTTTGGCTTTGGCTTTGTTGACGTTGTTCCGGTGTCGGGAGCGGACGAACTGCGAAATCGCTGATGGCAGACATGGAGAGTGACTCGAGCAGACTTCCCCGCATTGCGTGAGTGTGGAAGCGTGAAGCCGTCACGTGGGAAAGGCAGGAGCCTTGCAGCCTTGCTCTCCTCGGACAATCTACAACAACCAACACATGTCTGGTCGGTTCGAGTGTGACAACATGGGCACTCTACAAAATCGGGTAGTTGATCTTCATCGATCTTCATCGACCCTAAGGTACTCACCCGCATCGGCGCAAAGGCTCCAGGACATGGGACTGTCGAATGGGAGTAGGAAGTCCATTTTCGAAGGACTCCGTGTCTTCGCAAGCAGCCCTTCAACAAATTTGCTACGAGTCCCTTGACTTTGACTCCGGCAACGCAGTGTTGGGAGGTCTCGTCGCAGGACATTTTCAATGGTATTCGTCCCGAAACATTTCCGAGCTGCAGTGTGAAGCTCGAGATCGTTACCACGAAAGTGTTCGCAGCCTTGTTTTCCTTTGAGGCAGATCGAACTATGACAATCCAATTGACATCTTCCGTATTTGTGAGAAAAGGACGGATGAGAAAGATCGATGACAGAGTGTGAGAAGCGACTTTGAGGCAAGCTCCTGTCCACTTTGAAACCTGAGGCCTCCTGAGGCCTCATCCGTGACTTCCCCTGATGCCTGTAGTGGTTGACAAGCACGGCCAACTTCGACACGCCGAAACCTTGAACATCCCCACGACAATGTCTCCATGCGCCTCTCTGGTATCCTTCTCGGCCTCTTTCGCCTTCTGGTGCCATTTGGACTAGCAGCCACATTCTACATTTACTTGTACCCGGCGTTCAAACAATGCAGCTTCCCTGAAGCTCGCAACTCTTCTCTAAACACGCACCATGATGCCGCCTCAACTTCGAGCCACAAGGCACCATTTCGCCTTCTCGCCCTCGCCGATCCGCAGTTAGAAGGCGACACTTCGCTTCCCAGTTCCCATTCGCCGGCATTTCCGAATCTTGATCGGCTGTTGAAAGATGTCGAAAAAGATGGGCTTGGAGTTCTGTCTACGAGCTGGCGAAGCAGGATCGAGGACTTGTTGCATGAGGATATACTCCGGACGATAAAAGGATATCGAAAGCGTCTGGACCTCTGGGGCAATGACAGATATCTGGCGCATATCTACAGGGCGATGCACTGGTGGTCGGATCCTACCCACATAGTTGTGCTGGGAGATTTGCTTGGAAGTCAGTGGATCGACGACGAAGAGTTCTCGAGTCGGACCGGAAGGTTTTGGAACACAGTCTTCAAGACCGGGCATGTCGTTCCTCGGGAGATCACGGATGCGAATGGATACCACGCCGAAGTGCTTGGACAAGATGCGACCTGGAAGAACAGGATCATCGCTGTTGCTGGCAATCACGACATAGGATATGCTGGAGACATCACATTGGAACGCATGCCTAGGTTTGAGGATGCCTATGGAAGAGTGAACTGGGAAGTCCGATTTGCGCTGAACAAGCTCCCTGCGGCTCCTGAGCTTCGTTTGGTTATTCTCAATTCGATGAACCTGGACGGGCCTGCATACGAGCAGGATCTGCAAGCGGAAAGTAGGGGATTCCTCGATCGGCATCTGCACAACGGAGACGTTCCTCCAAGCACAGCTACCATCTTGCTTACGCACATTCCGCTATACAAAGAAGAGGGTGTCTGTGTTGATGGACCGTTCTTCGATCACTTTCCCGAAGGCAATGGTAGAGGAATCAAAGAGCAGAACCATCTTAGCAGTGCAACAAGCGAGAGGATCCTAGAGGGCTTGATCGGACCGGGCGGAAACAGCAGTGCCATCGTCTTGAACGGACATGATCACGAAGGATGCCTCGTCTACCACGCAAGGCCGAAAGCGGGTATGGAGATCATCAATGAACAGACGCCAACATGGGCAGCGTACGAGTACCACTCTCCTGAAGGTGCACTAGCTCGCCATCCTAGCCGGACCGGCGTGCGAGAGGTCACTGTACGCAGCATGATGGGAGATTTCGGCGGCAATGCTGGTTTAGTCAGTGCGTGGTGGGATGAAACGGCCGGACAGTGGCGATTCGAGTATGCAGACTGTCTGTTCGGAGTACAGCATATCTGGTGGGCGGTGCATGTGTTTGACGTTGTTGCTGCTTGCATTGGGTTGCTCGGAGCGCTTGCTTGGATTATTGAGTCTGCATCGCGAAGACAGACGACAGATACACGGAAGAAGAACGTATAATTTTCTTGAATTGAGACTTGAATTACGGTCTCTCGTCGCGAATGATACCCATTTTGCCCAAGCTTCTGTCGACTGATTCGAGGCCTGGTAGCACAGCATGTCACAGAATGATCCATGACGGCCCAACGACCAGGTTCCACGTCTCACACTGGTGCTCATGGTGCTCATTCCTTACGTTTCGGGAGCACGACTATATGGTTCAAAATGGAGTGCCGTTGCTCGAGCGAATCGGAGGTCAACAAACACATAGGACGGAACCCCTTCGGCTTCTATAGAACCACTGTAGAACATCCCGACGTACCTTACTCAAGTACCTGACCCTTCGTGAGACACCCTTCAAGTTTCGTCCCTCTTACCAGGCTACCAGCTGCGACCGCAATCTTCGCAGCAAATGGTCGTGCATTCGGTTTCAGACCATTCTGTTCCGCGATATGCACCGCACGGTTGCTCACGTTCGAGCCGACGGAGTACATCGCCGTGATTGGAGCGCGGAGGTCGAATCCAATGCTGGGCCGTGCATGTCCACATGCGCCAAGTGCAGAGTGCTTGCATGGACTTGCGCGAGAAAGAGCCGTTCATCACTCGCTCGCCCTCTGCGTGACCTCCTTCTTGTCTCCTCGACTTGCTTCGCATCGTTTCTTCTATTACCGTTGGATCGAACAGATGACCATATTTATGGAAGAACTTCTCCTCCCAGAGTGAGAATCGTGAAGAAATACATCACCCCCGCTAAGCGAACCTTACTTCGCGTGAACGTGGAAAGAGCGTCCCTTCGCGACGGCTTTCGTTGCTGGCCTCCTTCGACTGGCCTCCACTTTCACCCTCACACCCTCCACTCGACACGACACGACTTTCACGGCTTAATAGATATTTCTTCTTTCTCCTCAAGCCGGACACGCCATATACGAACATCGATATCCTCGTAATAGAACGCCAGGCCTTCCCCACCATCCAAGCGTGCGCGAATCGTCACCACATTTCGATACCCTCAATCCAAAGCCCTGGATCCCGGCGCATAATCGTCTGTCAATTTCCGCCTCTTCGAGTCGCTGGCTTCTTCGGCGTGAGCACGCTCTTCATATTGGCCATCGCAGCAGCCAACGTGCGACGACCGATCCAAGCCACCATCGACGACCGCGAAGCGATCTTGTGTAATGAGCACACGGCGTCCGGAGGCACGCGTGTGATGAAGCTGTGGCTGCGTTCACCGCGATCGCGCAAAAGAGCTGTGCTGCATATGGAAAGGAGTAATTTCGTGGCTCGCGAACTTACTGGGTCACCGCTGGTTCTTTGCTCGCATAGCGCGGTGGGATCGGAGGTGTAAATGCTACAAGCAAAGCATGTCTGTGGAGGAGATGGACCTTCCAAGCGAGGCTGGCAAGCAGCGAGACTGGCATGAAAATGTACAAGAGACGGAGGTGGAGCAACAGACGACACTAGTTGGCAGCAAAATTCTTGCAAAGAGCATGAACGAGCTGAGCGTCACTGAGAACGATGCCATCGATGCGGAGACTGTGCTAGTCACTCCTCCACCTCTGCCGCATCCTTTGAGCAGACACAACTCGGGTCTGCCGCCGACACCGCCAACGATGACGAACAGCGAGGTCGCCGCGGCTCAGACCGAGCGAGCTCCAAGTCCTCCTCCACAAGTCTTCGCCGACCGTGTACGGAACGCCTTGGAATCTCGCAAGTCTGGCATCATAACTCCGGTCGGCGAGAGCCAGAGTCCACCAACGCCAGACATATCTCCACGCGGAGCGATCCAGCATTCGCGGCCTCCGCTGAGAAATGACTACGCTTCGTTCACGGAGTCATTTCGCACCGCGAGAGAAGGTCTCAGTGGTAGCGGCAGCAACAGCATGATCACATCGCCCGTTGGAGAGCCAAATCGCTCGCTCGATTGGCTCAATATACCTACCACAACACGAATGGCTGTGAAGAGAACTGGCAGCGATGACAGTGGCACGATCCAGAACGAGGGCTCGGACGTTGGCGAGGTTCGGGTGAAGAATTATCAGGTGGAGTCGGATAGCGATATGGACAAGACTTCGAGCCTGCATGCCAACAGCGAATCGCCGACTTCGCCGTTGATAGAGACAAATAATCGAATACATCGACTTCGTGCGCCCATAAACCCTGGAGACGATGTAAAGCGGGTTGACAATGCTTTGATCTACGGCACGCCGTTGTGGAAGGCCGCTCCGAAGAAGCCGCTCGTTCGCAAAAAGGAGGTGAAATTGGAGTCAACGGCCCGGCTCGAGGACATTAATTCACTTCTTCCAGCAGACGATACTCAAGCATCGATCTCTGCACCGCAACAGAAATCGTCGGAACACGATCAGATGCAGCAGATCGAATCGCCCCTTCAGCTGACCCTCCCTGCCGAGGTAGGCGCTCCAGCTGATCTTGCCTCGCCTTCAACACCGCCGGTCAATGAGGTGTCTCTCGAAGGCAACAACATGGCATACCAAATGATCCAGGAGGAGAACGTGAAGCGTTACAGCGCTATTAGCGACGGCAGTGGCGTGCAAGCTGTTGTGGTTGCCACTCCGGAAAGGCAGCGGACTTTACGGCACACCTCTAGGTGTGAATCGTTGCGCGGCGCCAGCACTCCAGCCAGCAGCAAGCGAAATAGCGTGGAGAGCAGCCACAGACTCAAGCACAAGCACGGCAGGGCGTCTATCGGAAGCGAAGGGTCTCCAACTGTGCGTCCGGACGACTTCTACGCTGACAGCAAGATCGCTGCGAAACCATACGGACAACTCACCAAAAGCTCGATCCGCGTGGTTTCTTCACCCTTGAACGAACGACCGATTCCGATTGCAAACATGAAGCTGCCCCTTGCTGGCGATGCAGCCAGGCCTCCCTTACGTTCGATCTCCGAACAACAACCGCGCGCTCTCAGAAGATCGAAGCGAGACCTGGCATTAGATCGCGTGAGCTCTCTGCGTGCCGAGTCACCGTCTCATCGATTGAGAAGAACTTCCGCAGATCAAAGACTGGATCAAGACAGCAATGTGCGTCGCACAAGTCTAGGGTCGGACTTCAAAGTTGAAGAAGTTCACCCTTCACCAAGACTGAGACGCACTTCGCACGAGCGAAGACTGAGTCTGAACAATGACGTCCGCCGGACCAGTATGCCACGTGCTGAGGAGACTCCTGAGACCAAGCTACCTCACGAGACCATTTTGGAAGTGCCGCAAGAAGTGCCCGAACGTCACTTGCTTCCCAGTAACACGCCGCTGTCAATCTTCTCTGCGGTGACTGAAGATGAGGTCTGCGTGGCGAGAGGGATGGAGATCTACCCGCACAATAATAGCAGCGTGATTATGGTACACCAGTTCTCACGGGAACTTCGAGGCTTGGGTGTAAGCGGTGCTCACATTGAGGAAAAAGAGCACATCCTTCACGACGGACCTTCTCCTGTCTTCGAGGCTTATGTCCAAGGACCGATAACGTCTCAAAGCGCGCTTGAGGAGCCGATCCATCATGTCGGCAGCCAGCTGAATGATCCGCGCGCACTACCAGAGCCTCCACAGCTCGTCTTCATCCCTCCAACGCCGATCGAGGACCCGGACCGACAAATGGGGGCGCCTGACACTCCGGATGATCAAGCTCAGAGACGACCGAGTTTGAGGGACCGCGTGAGACGCTACAGTGTGAGTCTCATCCAACCGATCCCGTTTGGCCGGTCAAATAGCTTCCGTCGCTTCTCACTTCCGCAAGGTCGACCGCAGACTACGCCGGCAGAGCGACCTATCTACCTTTCATCTTTCTGGCAGCCCCGGGAGTTCTGGGAGGGATATGACAGCAGTGATGACAACTTCGAAGACAGCGACGGCCGACTACCTCCCGGCGGCGACACTTCCGAGGTGGCTGAACGGCGCCGCTCTGTATTCCCTCGCATGATGAGCGTGCGTGAGAAACGCAATCAAGCGCGGAATGATGAGCCAAAACCTCGCCGCACATTTACGCTTCCCTTTACTGGTGGCACCCGGGTGGAGTACGTCGGTCTGTCGGGCGTTAGCAGCAAGCTCAAGCAGCTCAAGGCTCGACGTCAGGAGCAAGTTCAGGAGAAGAGGCGTGAGAAGTTGAGAGGACAGATCAGATTCACGCCAGAAGATGGCATTGATGGGATACATGAAGCTTGAAACCAATCTCTCGCACTGATCGGACCGGTTAAAATTTGAGTTTCTCCTTGCAGGTCAAAGGACTCAGCCGATAATGGTGGCGCCGGCAGCATGACAGAGGAGACCCGCAAGGAACTGCCCCGAGGCATTGCGCAAACGAACACCTCCTTACGGACAACGAGTATTGTGCTATTCGGAGGAGCATTGGAGTTGTGATTATGCGTTCGCGTATCGATGGACAGCCCGTACCAGTCTGGCTGCCCATACTGGAAATTGCGAAAATATCATGATGACGACGAGTGAAAGAGCTACGAACATGATGCATTGCAGTGGGATTCGAAGACGCGGAACGCAAGCAAGCGGCGTCGCTATGAGCTGAGACGATTACGAATGAGACGAACGGCATTTGCATTTGATTGACCATTTAGGCACATAATAAAACTTCAATGATTCCGAGAGTCTCTATGTCTGTGCAGGTCAGACTGAGGCGAGTCACGTGGATACAACTGACGAGATGACAGAGGCGGAGCACGAGGAGAGCAGGACGGTCACATGAATGAGACGGGAACAGTGGTGTATCAAGAAGATACATTTTCTATCTGAACTAAGATTATGCTAACGCCATGTGGTTCTGCCTCTGAGACTAAGCTCACCCTCAAGACCCGATCAACTGGTCAAGCCGGCTAGAATATAAAACACAAACTTCCCTCGCGCCAAGATGCTCATACCTCATAGCTTCCACGGGCGACCGTGAGGGCAGTACGAGCGGAAGCGCGCCACTCTCTCGGCCCTCTCCCTCTCGGCCTCCTCCATGGAGACGCTGGAGTTGACTCCCATGGCGTTGCCATTGTTGTTGGAGCCGGAGTTGACGTTGACCTGGCCAAGCATCAACAAGCCACGAGCAGCGGAAGCGGTGCCATCCATGGTGGCCATGGCTGGCGGCTGGTAGGCTGGCAGCCCAAGAAAGCCCTCACGGACCTCCGCGCCGGTGTACTGGCGGGAGGTGATGGGGTCGACCCACACGGCGGAGTCGGTGTTGGCCTCGTGGAGAGGCGAGGCAGGGGCGGCGACGGCAGGAGTGGCGGTGTTCCTCTTCCTGGTCGGAGTCTTCTTGACGGCAGCCTTCTTGCCGGGGGTCTTCTTGGCGGGAGTCTTCTTCACGCCGAGAGCTTTGGCCTTGGTTGGTAGAAGACCACGGGTATTGCCCTTTGGGCGAGGGTTCAGAGCCAAGCGAACATCGCGCGCGGCAACCTTGGCCGCCTCGTAAGGCGCCTCGCGCTGGAAGTGCTCCTTGAGAGCATCGACGGGGACGCGAACGCCAGGGACGATGACCTCCTTGGTGGGACAGGCGGCCAGGTCGAGGTTCTCCACCTGCATCTTCAATTTGTGCTCCCGACTGCGCAGAGCCTGATAGGAGCGTCCAATGGCCCAGGCGATGGCCCATAGGTCCGCCTTGCCGTACCAAAAGTGGACGAAGATGAGCTACAGAGGCATGGTCAGTGAGAGTTTCGGAGGAGGAGTTTGGCAGGGGAGAGGGAAAGCTACCTCGTTGTCGGTCCAGGTGGCTCTCTCCCTGCGGCGGCGAGCGTCGAACACGAAGGGGGAGTGTTCCGCCCAAAGCTCGCGGAGGGTCTTCTCCTCAAAGGTTGGCTCAAAGGTTGGGGTGGTGTTCGTCATCTTGGTGTTGATGCGGTAGACTGTTTGCTTGATGTGAGTCTGGGTGATGGGAAAAGAAACGGCCCGGTGGGGGGCGGAGATGATTCTTTTGAACCTCCTCCTGCCATTTTTCCACGCCCGGAAAACTTGAGGGCGATGATGCGCACACAGTACCATACAGAGCCATGGTACCATTGGAACGATGGAGAGAGTCGAGAGCAGAAAGTGACAGGCTCCCATTCGGTGGAACGAACCATTGAAACTTTGGAACGGAGCAACATTGGACTGGACCAGCTTTGGAGACAGCGACGAGCCGGGCTCTCATTCGACAAGTCGCATCAGACATTCTGCTAACTCTGCTTGCAAGAGTCGAGGTTTGCTGATATACCGCGGTTCGGCTCTGGAGAAGAAGTATGACTGCGATAACCACCGTATCAGGAACCTCAACCGTTTGCTGCTCACGGACCTTGCGGCGGCCTCGCGGCTGCACAGCGCTCCTTGCACATGCTCAGGTCTCACGGCCAGCATGTGCAGAGGGCGACCACCGTGCGCAGGTCACAATGCGTTGCGCGATGCTTTGAAAAGCTCTGCCGGGCGAGCTTTGCTGCTCCGACGGCAGAGCCTTCGCTCGTTGACCTACCCACTCGAATCGGTGGACAACAGCATGCCAGGCGTCGCAGCGAGCGTCGTCTAGCCGCAGCGGTGGTTGAGCAGTCCGGCGTGCTTTGCAAACATGGAACGACGACAATGTCTGTGACTCTTGACTTGATCAACAGTACGTCATATCACAATCACATCAAGGTCAATCCATACGAATCTTCCTCCTCCGAAGTTTGGTGCTGGTGGGAGGCAGCTGGAAGGCGCCAGGGAGTGGACAAGCTATGCTGCTCGTCCCAGTACATGCATTGAACCGTCTCACGTTGCGATGCTGGTTGCCTGTTGCTACGATTATGTTTCACCCACTCCTGGGCCCCCTTTCCCCGGGCGCAAACGCATTCGCTTTCGCCAGCGACGGCAACAGCTTGCAGAGATCTCACTGCTCGATCGCCATTGTGCGCTGCCCATCCGTCTTCCATGGCAATGCTTCGGCATCTTTGACGCACACTCATCGCTGCCGTCATTATCGTCCCATGGAAGGAAACGACGAGACTGGACGACCGAACCACAGGTCTGCTGGCAATCCTCTCGATCCAATCGATTTCCAGCGATGAGTTCTACTGATGCTAGCGCCATCTTGGACGGCTTATCATTTGTCCATTTGTTCCTGATCGACAGTCGCAGAGAAATGGCAGCAGCAATCCGAAGCGTCTATCGCCTTAGACCCGATGGCGACCACGATTTCGCATCGCCTCTTGGCACCAACCAGCCACAAGCAAAAGGCCATGCCCGAGTCCTTCAGTCGTCCAGCGCGCACGCTCTTGGACTCAAAATGACACTGCAAAGACAGCAAAATTCTGACTTGTCGTTTCTCATCTGGATAGGTGAAGTCCGAATTTCAAGGGCCTTTACACATGTGAAGCGTGCGGAATCGCGTGATTTCCAACACTTTTCACCCACGGCAAAGGAACATTCCGCTTTGCGCTTTGCGAACTCTGCCGCGTCAATGCTGCCTGTACAATTGGTCACTGGCAGAGTGGACTCTTGGTAGGACAGAAGTTTCGCAAAAACTAGAATGGGCGGAAGTGGAGACTTTGGAATTCCCGAGCCATGGTCTTGCTCCGCGAGAATTCCGGGAACGTGGGAGGTGTGCTCACTTCGCGTCCCGCTAATTCTAGGGCTTGCATGTGATTTTCATCTTTTCGAGACGGTGTTGAAAGGCTGTCGAATGTCGATGATGGTGTTAAGCGGGATTGGAGAGACGATTCGGAGAAAGCGAAGGGACATAGGCTGTTCTTTCGGCTATTGGGAAAAGTCAAATGATCCGAGAGTTCGTCAAAATACGTACTGCTATCACACTGACACGGAGTTAGACTCCGACTCGATTTCAAAGCTTACGCACGAGTCACAGGACGACACGGAAGCTGCAATGTCTTGCCCTGGGCCTCACCGTTGATGCGATTGTTTGGTGGAGTAGCCTCCCGTCAGAAGACACCTCTTGGACGACACATCCTTCGGAACAAGAGAACTCTGTGGCATGATGTTGGGTGTCCGTGCATCAACTGAGGTGTACCTGCATAGGGCAGGTCTAGATCACGCCGACGAAGAGTAATGACGGCACAACTGACTCTTGGGCGAGAGTGCGCACGGAGGCCCGAGCGGTGCCAGCGAGCTGTCGAGCGAAGCTTTTGGACGGGCGAAATGCGGGTTCTGGGGGGATCATCCAAGGCTCAGACGGCATACAGATGACGTGTGAGGCTCATTGCGACATGTCAATCGGGAGGGGAGTCACGAGGTGATAACCCAGTAGGCACTCGATGAGGAGCCGACAGTGCATTGAGAATGATAGAACAGGAAATGGGGTATCTCATTTCAACCTGCGCTGCGCACGCTTGCTTGCTTGCTAATAGTGAAAGAGATTTTTCGCCAAAACGCGCAACTCCTTCTGCGCCAAATCTCATACAGTCCTGATCTCTCCATCTGTTCTTCTTGCTATGAGGCCATTACATGTCTTTCGTTGTCGTCATGTGTGTTGCGACCGTGACCAGCACGGTTCGCGTTGGGGTATATTAAGGAGAGTGTGTGTGTGTCGTGTATGGGTAGAGACGCCGTGCCCAAGGCTATCGCTATCGGGAGAGTCGACTTCCGTCCAGCAGTGGTGGTAAAGGTAGTAAACAGCAGCAGCAAATGACAAAGGAAATCCATCCGGGGTATCTCTCGGTCCAGGAAATGCAAAGCAAAAAGCCATCCAAGGTGTAAGCAGAAGACATGATTACATGTCCTCGCTCATCATCATCGACTCCCGGGACTGTGGGAGCACATTACTCGCTGTCGAAGTGCCGTATAGTTCTGTGCTGGTGCTGTCCTCGACTTCCAGGTCGAGTGCCTTTTCGCGGCAAGCACCGGCCGAAAAGCCGTTGCCGACCTTGGTGGAAATGATGCGCCAGCGATCATTATCGTACTCTTGGATTGCAGTGCGAAGCTTGAGGACCTGAAGGCGCTGTTAGTCAAGCTGTCAACGAGAGCGTGAGTGGGAAAGAGCATACCATATCATCTGTCCAGATGGTGGTCTTGGCCTTCAGCTTCGTACAATACCTGACCTGTAACGTTCCGGAGCTTCGACCGGGGAAGAAGTCGGCAATTTGTTTCCAGGTGAGGTTCTTTGTCTCCTTGAGCTCCACCAGTAGTGCGTCGTCTTCTGGTGTGAATTTGAGCTTCGGTCCTTTCGGACGAAGCGCAGGTTCAGGCATTCCGGGGAGGCCGACGACACTGGCAGGTCCGAGGTCGTTGTCCTCATCGTCATCAGCCGGCGAACCGCTGAAGCGTGGCATCTTGTTCGGTGGTTGTTGGTTCGGCAGACGGTGATGGTGATGTTGCTGGGATGGCTGTGTTTGAGGTGGCGGCAGGGATTGCGTCGAACGGTTCGAGTGTGAATTCTGGGTGGAAGGTCTCCGCGAGGGTGGGTACTGGAACTGCTGGAATCCATGCTGGAATTGCGACGGTCCGGCCGGAGCAAAATACTCCACGGGAGTCTGTCGTCCTCCTCCTGCTGGAAGACCCTGAGTTTGCAGTTGAAGCCCTTGGTAGTCATGGTCGAAATCCTCGTGGAAACTACGTTTGCGAGCGTTGTGTCCTGGATGTTGGTACACCGTCGCTTGCGGGCTGTGATACGGACTTGAGTAGTGTGAGGATGCCACTGTGGAGATCTGTCGAGGTCTTTGCATGGCCAGCATTTGATTCTGATCGACACTGGACGCAAGAGTGTACTGCGGCTCTGCCGCAGACATCTGCATTGGGAGAATGGGAGAGACGCCATACTGCGAGTATTCCTGGGTGGTTTGCTGCTGCTGGTGTTGTTGTTGTTGCGGTTGTTGATGCTGGGGCGGGAGGTATGGCGGATATGACTGCACGAGAATCCTCTGGTATTCCGTGCTGGTCACCTGTGGGACCTCATGGTTCATATGTTCATTTCCTTGGCCACCAAAGTCGAAGGAAAACTCCTGGAATGGACGCGCCACAGCTGCCAGCGTGTCTAAAGGCTGCCAGAGCACTTTACTCGGGCAGCGGGGCGGACCGGTTGATTGAGGTATAGCGATAGCGACTGAAAATAACGACAACGAGGTCGTTCGGGGCAAGAATGCAGGTGTGCTAGACACGAGTAAGTGAAGTGTGAAGTGGTAATACAGGCAGAAGAATATATTAAACAATGTAGATGGGCAGGGCGTTAAAGAGAAGGTCGTATGGTCATCAGACAAAGAAAAACAAAATGGCACACATAAGATGGATCTGACCCGCGCGCAGGGAAGTAGGCATGCCGCTGTACTTAAACCGCATTCTCATGCGGGACGCACTTGCCGTCACCGATTCGCAAACTGTGGCCTCCGCCGAATCCTCGCAGATCGCCACCAACCCGAGTACACTTCCGCGGAAAGTCCTCTTGGGGGCCATTGCGCATGGATTCGGGCGTTCGTTAGCCCGACATGGGCTTGCCCTGGAGCAGCAGCAGGACGGGCAATCGGAACCTGATACACTCGACATGCAGATGATTGCCACCTTGGGCGTGATGTTCGACGTCGTGTTGTGACAACCTTCGTCACTCGTCATATGCAGGTACTGCCTAGCAGGCCCCACTTCGTTGAGCAGTGCGGTCAGAGTTTGGAAAATCTTTCACCAGGCCCGACAGGCATACTCCAGGTAGCGTCGGATCAACGAAGCCGAATCACCCTCGATATACCATGGATCTATCGTTTTGTCCGTGAGCCAACCAGTGCCAGGCTCAAGGATGTATGATTGGAATGCGGATGCGCACTGAGCCAATCGCAGAGGAACCATGGTGAATCTGGCGAGGCAAAGGCACTTCCAGATCGTCCGTGCCTTAACGGACGATACGAAGAAGCTGCAATTGCAGGACCCTTCAGCGGGACGGGAGGCTGGCCAGAAAGTTCACTGTACGAAAGCCCAGACAGCAGCGGCCCGTCGGTCAATCTTGCCCTCCTCACGCAGAAATCAAGACCAGCCGACCAACTGGGCAACAAATGCGAGCCGAATCCGTGTGAGGTAATCGCGGGGTGACATGTGAATTGGTGGCGACCATCATCATCGTCAAGCCAATGCGTGGGTTCGTGCGCAGGGCCCATGTCGATTGATGCCGTATCTAGCACTATCGGGCAGGGATCAGACACATACCAGAGCGGCTGACAAGCGTGGAAGGATAGAAGCACGCCAGAAAGAAACGGGTAAAGGAACACAGGCACCGCCGGGGACGTTGGGCGTGGTGCTGTGGGTCGAGGACCAGTTTTCCGTCGTTCGACGCATCCGTGGTGCCTGTATATGCCGTTGCACTGGTCGCTTCGAAGGCAAAGGAGCTTGCTTCTTGTTCGTTCTCTTGCGCGAGGCGGAGAGGCTGGCAACTCCGTCAGTATCAGGCTTTCCATTCCAGAGTCAGCGTCCGCAACATGAAGACTTGTCCGAGCCCACTCACGCCATCGAAAAGCAGAGTTCTGGTCACGACTCATGGACGTCCACGATGATGTCTGGTGATCGGCGGTCGAGCGGCGTCGAAGTCGGAAGGAGAGAGAACAGTCCAGGCCCTGAGACGAACGCCCAGCCGCTATTGCCGAAAAGCCGACAGCGAGGCATCAGTCAGCAGGGTCATGGCTCCCACGGGACGAATGAACAGGCGCGGGAAGACTGAAACGAACGCTTTTCGTCACAAGGACGATTCCATTTTAATCTCAAACGTGGTGAGGGTCAGCCCTCTCCATCGTCTGTGTCAGGTGTCGTGAACGTATACCTCCTTCCGGGCATGGCAAACGGCTTTTGCTGATGAACGCTGAGCTGATGCCGTGGCAGACCACCCGCTGTCTTCGTTTCAAGTCGATGTCTGCTAGATGTGGTGTTTGAGTGTTGGCAGAATCCGCGCAGTTATATTCGTGAATGTCCTTGACTGTGAAGATACGGTGAGAAAGAATGAGAGAGGTGCTGCAAATGCGACACGGAAGTCGCGGGTCTACCTCGGGGCGCCCTGAGAGGTAGAACTAAGCAGACCGCATGCTCCAGCTGTTCGGATATCATGTTCCACAAGGCATACCATGGAGCCCAGGAGCCTGGGTAGCAAATGTAGAAGGTACCTCACATCCTGGATCAGTGTTGGCCGATGGGACCCACGCAATCACAACGACCTTTCTCGCAACGTCACCTGGTCTCAGACCTGATTCCACTCCCTTCAGTGTATAGCAGAAGACCGATATGCCACGACGTCAACGGGATTCGCAATCATTTCCAGTTTACAGCTCGATACACCGACACCTTCGCAGCCGATCGATGCGAGCCTTTTCGCATGAGGTCTGCATCCTCTGTGCTCCTCATCACTCCCAAAAGTAGTTCGTGTTTTTGACCGCTTGCCGTCGTTCGTGCCGTCCCATGTGATTCGCAGCCTATCCTCGCGTTGATGAACTGTACAACTCGACCTCCTCATTTGAGGCCATCCAAAACGCCTCGCTCGCCCCGATGAGATGCGATGCGATTCCCGCTTGCCCAATTCCTTGCCTTCCCGTCCTGAGTAGCGAGAAGACACAAGGTCTCGGCGGCGTGTTCAAATCCCCCTCCAAAAAAAGCCAAAAAGCGAAAGGGTATCTCATTACAGGTGTCGTAGAGGTGAAAAGTCGTCGATCGTGATGCGTTGTTCTGGTGGTTCGTTGATGAAGACCCATCAAATTTTCCAGCCTTGTTCTTTGGCGAATTGTTCGCACGCCTAGCGAGGCACGTCAGTTGGAAATTGCGTGACTCGAACGCGGGACATCGTGTCTCCAACATGAGATCGACATTGAGGAAATGCATACCTTCGCTGGCTTTCCCACTTTTTGCCCAATGACCTTCCATTTGTTGTTCTCGTAGTCTTTGATGGCCTGTAGCAGTGCCGCGCTCTGTGGATAATGGTCAGCATACTTTTCTGCGAAGAAGCACGTTGAGTGAGGCGGACGAAATTGCTGACCTCGTCTTCGGCGAACTCTGCGTAGTGCATGTCCTAGAATAAAGACTGATGTCAGCATTTTTTCGATAGCTGCGGGATACAACGAACACATCTCTGTTGAAGATACGTTCAATGCTTTGATCGTCACGCACTTTATACCAATGCTTCTTCACGCTCCCTTCTGTCCTCGTCGGGAACGTCTTTGCAATCTCACTCCAACTACTCCCAGCATCGCGCAAGGTCTTGAGTCTCTGCTCTTCTGCTGGAGTCCACGGTGTGTTGGTCCGTCCTTTCTTCGGTACCACAGGGCTCGGCAGAACTTGCTGCTGCTGCTGCTGCTGCTGCTGCTGTTGATGTTGGTGTTGGTGTTGCTGAGGAGCACCAAGTGTTTGGTCCAAGTCCGCGCCTGCGGTCATAAGACCCGACGGATTCCCGAAACCCGTAGCATTGCTACTCGATGAACCTGGTAGATTCGGGTCACCAAGCTCAGACAAGCGGCGTTTCCGAGGATTTATGGGTGAGTGTTGTTGTTGGTGTTGAAGATGTTGGGGCGGCGGTTGGTGATGTTGAGTTTGGATCTGTTGAGGACGTCCGTAGCTTTGTTGCATAGGAAAACCGAAACCAGATGGATCGTGTGGGCTCGGAAGATAGCCGTATGAGTGCTGATATGGGTTCGGCAAGCCGCCGGTGTGTTGAAGGTCGGATGAGAGAGTGAGTTGTGAAGGCGAGGCGGAGTAGGCGTTTTGATTCCCCACGATGGGCTTGAGGTTGCGCTTCTGGTCTTGAGAACTGTTGCTATCAAGGTACTGATTAGTGTACATAGTTCATCGCCCGACAGTATGGCAGCAGCCTGGTCGCGACATGTTGGCGCGAGCAATAAGGTAGTGAAGAGGGGTGGGCCCAAAAGCAAGAAGTGGGTCACTGGAGAGTACGTACGACATGGCGGCAGTAGTGTGCAGTCCGATTGTCTCCCAGGTAGGGCTACTCTGCGGCTCCTTTGCGGGCGGTGTTGTATCTCGTGACAACTAGAAAGGTATTGTATGCATGGCTCTTTGCTCAGCAAGTACGTTGCGGTAACATTGGCCAGAAGTGAGCCGAGCTTGTGATGGCGTTGTTAGTTTCGGCGCCGTGTCCAAAGAGGGCAAATGTACTGAGGTGGATAAGTATGCCAGATAGCTGTGCGGCAACTCACGAGATCAGGTTCTCGTGGACGGCGCGGTGGAGTTATGGGTACGGTATGAGGTTTTAATAAAGTACACGCCTGCTGTGGCGAGTGAGATAGGCACTCCAAGGCAGGCTTGCTCGTGGACAGCGCGGTGAGGGCGGTGCAGAGTAAAGCAAAGAAACGTCAAATGACGAGCGGCACAGAGGGTAAGCTTTCTCAGAAGCGGAGAGGCAGCATCGATAGTTCTAGCTGCGACTATCACTCGACAGCTGCTGACTGTGACTGGGCAGAGATGCGCGAGCAGCCCCTCTCGGCCACCAACGGTCTGTGCAGTCGATCAATCATCGTGGGCGGACGCGAATCTGCGAACAGGGAAGCGCGCTGTCCGGGTCGCCTCTTCGTCATCATCATTCGTTCGGTTCGTCGTGATTGTCAGCATCACATTGAGGATTTTGCCAGGCTTTGAAGGCTGTTGACCTCGAACGACGACTTCACACCGGATTGACATAGTCCTCCCTAGTCCTCCCAATTCGCCGTGGCCGTCTCGCTGCCCCGTATGGCACGCAGGTAAGCGCATCGGTCTGTATTGCCGGACGGTTTGGGCGCGGTGATCTAGCGTGTGCGGGGTACATGGAGCATGGCGTGAACCGCCTGGAGCTTGGGGGTCGGAGTCGGTAGAACTAGGGGCACTCCAAGACCAGCATTGCCCTTTGCGCTGCCCGTTAGTAGTATCATGAGTGAACGCATCCGTCCCAAAAAACATTGGTTGCGTTGCCACGACGGCGTCAGTGCTCAAATCTCACGCAAGATTCCATGTCCATTGGGTAGGACGATGGAGAGAATGGCAACATCGTACTGCATCTCGCAATCGGTTACAAGTTGGTCGAAGGAGGGGCCGTTTGCAGGGTTTGGAGCTGCTCATTCGCTGCGCCGCCAGCAGCGCAACATGGTCAAAGACATTTTATGCATGTGGGCGCCCGTCTGCACATGGCAGCACATTTTGCGCGCGTGACAGCGCAAGCTTGAGACCAGGCAAAGATTGGCTGCACGATTGCCAGACTCGGAAGCGTAGCCGAGGACTTTCGGCCACGGGAAGATCGCTGACGCAAAGCGAATAAGGTGCTTCTATCGGTTGCGTTCGATCTTCAGGCCAGAGTAGTGTGCGATGCGCCGATGGAAGTGCTCATTCCCTTGAAGGCTGAGGATCCAGAGTGCGCTGGAGATCGAGGGCTGACGTTGAGCATTCCGCATGGCCGGCATTCGGAATCCGGATGCCTCGCGACCGTTGGAAGCCCAGCTTATCGGCCGGATAATAGCTCAGCTACTCGCAATCGAGCACGGCAGTAGTCCTCACAACATCGAAGAACCATTTGTGCCTGTTTCAGCGATGAGCTTGCGAGTAACTTCCGCAATGGGCGCAAGAACGGATGGTGCGACTGTGCGAGCCGCGAGGTAAACCCGACTCGTGTCGAAGGCTGAAACGGTCATCACAGAAACTGAACAATTGAAACGATCTCCAGAACCCTGTAGATCTCATGTGTCGAGCGCCAGGGCAGACTTCTCGCCACGCTCCACGAACCTTCCTTCGAAAAGGCTCCACGACAGGGTCAAGCCGTTCGACCAGACACAAGATGTCACTGATGAAAGGCGAGACGTCAACAGCTCTGGCGACAAGTCTATGCTTTTGCAACAAACTGGTTCAGAAGCACATCTTCCGCGTCTCGAACTGTGTTGATACCAGGAGCATAGATCCTCGATTTAGAAACAAGATATGCTTAAAGTGTGCTCGAGTCCGGTACCTCACATCAGCCTTGTGAAACACCTCGGAGTAGATCGGGGAGCTCTGCTGCCTCAAGTGGTCAGGCTGAAAGTGTATGTACTTGGTGAGGTACGTACAGTACGAGGTACTCTCAAGAAATGACTTGGCCATTGGCATATATCGGGCACGGCAGCGGGCATCGAGTCTTTTCAGGGTACTTGTGGTTTTTTTTCGGAGGAGTATGTGTACCTATTGGCGAAAAGACATGGCGCAGCGATGAATTCGACTGGAAAGTGGATTTCCTTGTAATGGTATAGATGCCTCTGGACATCGATGGGTGACTCAGCATGAAGCCTGAGGCACAATGGTGAGAGCACATCACTTCACTGCTGAGCGACGATATCGTGTTCGTTCATCGAAAGATGCAGTCACCGGTCGTCTCGAATTCTCGGGTCTACATGATCTCGCCGTGGAGCGTGCATCCGAACTCAGGGCACGAGATGGTTCAACTTCCTCAAGGATGCATCGTACCGGCACCCCTTGACGAATCTGGCCGGACTTAACGCGGTCGTCTTCGCTGCCAGACCACGTCGACAGCGTTCGTTGTCCGTTGTTCAATTCGGAGAATGCTCCACAGTACAGATCCTTGCATATGACCCACGTGAATGAGAGTCTGAGCGCAAAGGATTCCTGGCAGGGCTACGCAAGTCTGACCGGTCGAGGACTGGCTCGCCCGTGCGATTGAGTACGATATCCAGTTGTTCGGGCGTCTAGTCATGGCTGAGCTGAGAGGCTTCCGATCGGGAATGCCTCTGTCCTAGTGGTGAAGCTTGGTTGGCCTAGGATGGGAACGGGTGGACTGGCTGGACTGCAATACTCGGTCGTCGATTCACGGAAAGTGGAGGTCGGCCCATGCCGTCGCAGAGGTAGTATATCCATTTTCTTCGATTACTCATTCTGAGCGAAAGGCTTTTAATCATATCGCGGTCGGTAATGAGTCGAACCATGGCGGTCATTCAACCGATTGCTGCAGCGCCTTCCGGGACTGGCTGCCAATCCTTCCTTTCCGCCAGTGCAGCGTGAAGCCGGTGCTTGCAGACTCGCCGAGGGGAATCACTTGTTGCGTATGCTCAGTCTCTTCCGCCCAGGAGCGAGGATTTGACCGATGACGAGCATTGCAGCATCTCCGTAAATATCATCGTGATTTCAGAGGCGGCAGATTATGTTCTGGCAGGACAGATACTTGTTGGAGGAATTGTGCGAACAAGTGATTCAAGCGCCGGTGGATGCGACGAGAGTATTCATCAGCCTGACAGTCATCCGATATTCGGAACGCCATATTCGTCCGCATATACACGGAAACTCTGGCTCGATGCCGGACCCTCACTTTCCCTCCACCCACCCAATTGGCACCAGAGCAGCAGCGATCTGTTGTACGCCCCGCTCCGTGGCCAACATGTTGTACTGCGCCGCCGCATTCCTCGTATCCTGAACTTCAATCCTCACACCCAGCTCGTTAATGTCTGCTCTTGTCTGCGGACTCAAAGGCAGCGTCCGGCTGCCAGTGCCAACGATCAATAAATCCGGCTTTGGCCAAGCCAAGTCCAGAATTCCCCAAACGTGTCTGTCCACTTCCCATTGTCCTTTTGCGTTTTGAAGCTTTCCTGCCATACTTGAGACACCTTTGTCATCGTCTCCTGCTGCTCCAGCGCCAATTGTGCCCTCTTTCCGACCGTCTCGAACCCATGGCCGCCACTTGAACGCTTCTCCGCCTACCAGTAGGACACCAGCGCCGGAAATCCTCAGACCAGAGTCGAGTGCGAAGCCATCTTCTATGCAAGCGTCTACGGCTGTTGTGGGAGGAGGCGTGTTGGAAAGAATGTCCATGGCGGAGAAGTCGGTCTGGGTATCTTCTTCGCTTTTGGGTCCACGATCTTTCGATTTTGGAGCGGCGTATGAAAGTCTGCTGGATGTGTGTATTGTTCTGCTTCGTGTCGCGGGTATTGTTGGAGTCCATTGGCATCTTGTCGTCCGTCGGCATAGTGACGCCTCTTGTCGTGTCAACACCGCTCTGAATGTGCTGCGAAGCATTGGGCCGACATTCGTAGGAGGCATTGTGCGTTTCGTTGATCTGTCGATGATGGAAAAGCTCTTGATTGAATGCTCGTCTGAACTGCAGTCGAAAAGCGCAGTGAGTTAGAAGGAGGTGACGTTCGTGAATAATTGCGAATCGCAGCTTCCAAAAATGTTCGCGTCGAGCTTCACGACGACGTCAGCACTTCGTTGTGGAGCTCTCCACTAGTTCTAGTTCTACCCAAACCCTAACCCTACGGCATTCGCAAAACATCATTCACACCTTCACGACTGCACATGCTTTCGAGCGAGCGACAACATGCCAGAGTATACTCCCAGAAGTAGCAACACAGTCAAGATTCGAAGACCTAAGCCCAGCCCAACAGCGAAGTCTCATTCCATCAAGTCGCAAGCTGGGGACTTGACACTGGCCATATCGAAGTCAAAGAAGAAGCAGAGTGACGAGCAGGTCACTCGTTTCGACTCATCCTATCTCTCCTCGCTGTTCCTTGATCCTAAAGTCATGGAGCGGAGCATTGTAGCGGAGACTCGGAAGCAACGAGAACGGGATATGCCTTGAAGATGGATCCGTATCCACGGCACTATTATTGGAACATGGCACGATCGAAACGAAAAGCCTGCGAAGTGGCTGGATCCCATCTGCATTTGACGACATGGCACTCGCGATACACGCTCCCTGCGCAATCGACAGTGGCCGAGCGATCCATCAGCGGGACGCCAACAACTGAAGTTTCCGGTCCATATGGATCATAGCCTGTACGAACGAGGACCTATGGAATCGGAGTGGTACCGGTCAACCGTCGGGAGAACTGGCTACTAGACGTGATTGGCACCACATGCAATTCCTCAAAATGTCGCTGGGCAACGAATGTCGAAAGCACAGCACGCAGGCAGGACAAGTGTGCGAGACAGCGAGAACTACTACACAGTACGGCTATTAGCATGTGCGGTTATGCTACCTGTCCGACTATCAAACATGTCTCGCTAACTTACCTGCGCGACTACTGAACCACTCCTGCTAGCTGAATTGTTTGTCTACCTCTACGCCAACATATCCACGTACCTCTACGCCTACGTGCACGCCTATCTGGTCGTCCTTATAGATTACCCGCACGCTTGACTACACGACCGCTGACCTGTCCTGCTAGCTTATCTGCACGACTAATTATCGTTCCCGCTAACTTAGCCGTACGACTGGCCAGCATGATCTCCTTTCTTACCTACACGATGGTTTTGCACGTAAAGCCTTCCTTTCTCCGCTCACGATTCCGCCGGATCTGTCTCTCGAGAAGCGTGGGCGGTGCTGTGTAATGTGTACATCATGCAGAACTACAATACAACTACAGTAACACCACGTATACTCCAACACCTTGCTCCATTCCGCTTCGTTTTTGTTATCCCTTCATCACGAAACCATCCCTCCGTAGACGCCGGTCGCTTATGCATCGTCGAACCAACCGCCCTCAATCCATCAAAACCCAGTCCTCCTCGTTCAAGCAAGATTGTCACTCCGATCGACCCATACATCCTCCAACTCCGCAAAGTTCTGGAAGTGAATCGGACGATGCACATCGTCGTAGAACCTCCTCGGCACACCAACCTGCACCCACACACGACCCTTCTCACGCTCTCCAAAGCCGCTGCCCATGAAGCTCCAGTTCCATCTCTCGTCTTCTGGTACAAGGAAGTAGCCACGGATCTTGTCCGACAGGAGAAGCTGGCACTTCTCGCCGAAACCGTTCTGCGGGGAGAAGCCGGCGGGTTGGTCGGAGCCGAGATCCTTGTTCTCTGCGCCCCATTGGTAGCCTTGAGGTGTGAGAGACCATGCACTGAGCGAGACGGAGCCTGGCGTAAAGTTGACAGTCATGGTCACGGTCTTGCGGTCCCAGGTCGGGTGCGCGGCCATGAGCTTCGCGTGCTGGGTGACGTCTTGAGCGGTCATGTACGTCGTCTCGTTGCCGGCGCTGGTGTGAAGGATACCAAGAGGCTCGAGACCGTTCAGCATCTCGTTCTCCGGCAGATTGCGTGGCAGCTGAATGTCACGAGTGCTGCCGACTTGAGGCACCATGACGATACACTTGATCTCCTTGACTTGCTTGTTGTCTGGAGGAGAGGAGCCGTACAGGTAGCCTGCGACTTGCACACGAAGATCGGCCACGGCGATGAATCGCTTGAGAATGTTCTTTGGCATGACGTACGTGAAGTGGTGTTCGTCGTCGCGGATGTCTTCGGATGAGATGTAGATGTTGTTGGCCCGAGTACGCAGGTTGCTGGTCGCGATAGCACGGGTGCGCCACTCCGTCTTGGACGCGAATGTGGCCTGCTCATAGGCCGTTGTGGTGGTCACGATCATGTCCTCGCCTTGGGCGTTGACCGTCTTGGTCGTGACGGCAGTCAGTTGCTGTTGATCCTGCTGCTGCTTCTCGATCTCGGCGGCCTGTTGACGTTGCATGCTTGGTGCGCTAATCTCCATACCGAGAATGATATCTCTAATCTCGGAGTTGGTGAGCGACGACGTGTTGACATTGTTCTTCTTTCCGTAGTCGTTCAAGATCAGATCACGCAGTTGCACTTCGACCTTGACCCAGTCCTCGTCCGAAAGAGTTGGCCAGATGTGGTGTTCCTGAGTGATGACGGTCTTGTCTGGTCGCAGCAGCAACTTCGTCTTGTCCTGATTGACGTGAAGTGCGCGAAGGATCAAGATCAGACGAGAGAAGGCTGTGTAGGAGGAGATACTCTTCAACCACTCGTCGTAGAGGTTGAAGAGCACCATCTGAGGCTCAGTCGCACGCAGAATCATGTCTCCGAGTTTCTCGACCTTCATCGCAGCCTGGAATGGCAGCTGAAGTTCGGATGCGCGAATGCTGATGTTGGGGAAATCAAGCAAGTGTACCTCGAGCGGATCAAGGAGACCCTTTCGAGTGACGATCAACTGCTTCGGCTGCTCTTCAACGGGCAGCGATCGAATGAGCGCCGCCACTTCTTCGGCAGTCTTCCACTTCGCAAGTTGACCAAGACGCTTCTGACCCGCCCAGACACTCGTGTGAATGATCTTGAGGAAGAGCTGTCCAGTGCGAGGATTGAAGATAAAGATGGCGCCGTTGATAGGCTTGGTCGTCAAATTGCCCTCAAACGTCTTGTGGATCGTCACTCGGTAGACATTGGTGTCGTCGATGAAGAGTTGTATCTGGTTGCTGAACAGCTCGGAGTAGTTTTGGGAGTTGAGGAACTCCTGGTTGCTCTCCGAAGCGTACAGCTGAAGACCCTTGCGGATACGCTCACGCAGGACGTACAACGCTGGGTTGGCCTTCATGACCTTGGCCATGGCTTGCTGCACGAGCTGCTTGAGACCTGGGAAGTACTGTCCGTACGCAGAGTACAAGTTATAGGCGAGATCGACACCAATCATGAGACCGGTGGCCGATGGGTAGATGGACATGCTGTCGGTCGTGTAGTCCAGGTACTTGGCACGCACATATCGCTCGATGTCGTGCGAGTCGTAATCTCCATATCTGAGCTGCACGTCGACCCAGAACTTGTTTGTCGAGGTCAGGCCCATGTTGTCCTTGGTATCGTAAAGCAAGCTGGGATTGCTGACACTCCACTTGTGCGAGGCGAAGAGGAGGATATCGGCGCAAGAAGAGTTCATCTTGTACGACTTTCTGGGATGGATCGTCTCCTTCTGCACAGTCTCGATGCCAAGCGCTTCGAGTTCCTGGTCAAACACCTGGCACAGATCCATCACGACGGACTCGTGGATCTTCTGCCACAAATGGGCACGGAAGATTTGGATGAGAGAGATCTTCAATGTCGGAATCTTGCCGTGGAGGAAGATGCCAGTCAGATCAAGCTGGACCTGGAAACCAACGTAGACATTGGCACGGTTGATGGTCGGACTCCACCAGAGCGTGAAGCGACGGTTGGGAATCTGGTTGAGACCCGAACGTTGAGCGTTCGTGAGCTAAATAGAAGGGCAGAAGGGTTAGCGATAGTTCGGACAGGGTATAAGGAAGACCGAGACCTGCTGGCATAGCCCGAGAGATAATCTCGGACAGCTTGCAGGCGTTCAGCCCTTCAGTTTTGACTTGCCTTCTTGAATTTCATGCTCTCTTCAAAGCCAGATGCTTTCTCCCCTATGGATTGGTCAGTATTGGCACAGTCATGGTTCGAAAAAGCGAGTCACTTACAGAAGAGGCCCTCCCAGCTCGGAAAAGCAGTCGCTTTGAACACTATGGATTGGTCAGTATTGGCACAGTCATGGTTCGAAAAAGCGAGTCACGTACAGGTATGCTCGAGAATGGTCTCCACACCGCCGAGGGCTTGAATCACATCCGTACGGTAAGCCTACAGAAAAGTTAGTACGATGGTAACACAGCAAGCGTGACAAGAACTTTGCTTACATTGAGCTGCCAGAGCTTTCCGTCGTGTCTTTGGCTAGTCCACCAAAAGGGGTTACTCTTCATGTGCTGGTAAAGCTTGAACTCGGTCCGGGCTCGGAAACCCTTGTCGAACGACAACGTGGAGCGATCCTTTTGGAACAAGGTGTTGATACGCGGCAGACCACGATCCCAAGAGTCCTCGAGATCCTCCAGCGTGAGACGTCGGTTCTGCTGATTAGCTTCAAGGCGCTTCTGGGAATATTCCGTCCACACACGCTGGGAGTCGATGAACTCGGCCTCCCACGGAATGATGTATCGGAAAATGTTGGGGATGAGTGTCTCCTCGTCATGGCTCATACCAGCGCGGAAGTGGGAGACACCGCTGTCGGTCTGCTTGCTCCATCGCTTGTCGGAAGCAGGGATGAGAATGTGAGATCCAGAAATCATGCCAAGACCACCCAATTCTTTGGGCGTGTAGAACACGGCAGGAGGGAAACGGGAAGGCATCTTGGAGTTCAGGCCGATCTTGACACGAGTCTGGATCTTGGTCTCGCACTTGACGATCGTGTCCAACAGGTTGACGGTGCTGACGGCGGCTTCACGGTAGTAGGTGAAGAGGGCGATCAAGGTTGTATTCCACTTGTTCGCAATCTTGGTGAAGGTCGTGCTGCCAGAGCTCATCAGGATCTGACGAATGCGGTTGTTGAACTTGGCGATGTCATCTTCAGTGACTTGAAGGAAAGCGTGTGCTGTCCGCTCCTTGGTCTGATTGTCCACAAGCGCCCAGACGGAGTCCTTGGTAGGGAATTCGTCGTTCAGGTTCCTGGACTTTGGTAGAATGCGAACCTCGAAACCGTTCATGGCGAAGAGCAAGTTCGGGTTGTCACGACTGTAGACACTTGCGAAGGTATCATCCCACTCGACCGTGGTGATGCTGCGCGGCAAGCGGTTCTTCATATCCCAGAAGACGGCTCGTCCGAGGTTGACATCGTGCCTCATGAGCCTCATGCGCGAGTCGCGAGGCCAACACTTCTTGTTCTTGTAGCCGATGACATTCTCGAAGTTGGGATCAGGCTGCTCAGTGAGGAAGCGCTGGATGAGATCTCTTGACTCGTCCGCGCTGAAGCGGAAGAAGACCCAGATCTTGTCGATGTAACGAGTGTATAGTCTGATTGGGTGGCGAGTCTCTGTTGCTCGATCGCGGAATTGCAAGAAGTCGTTGGGAGCATTGGGCGGGCCGGCCATGTCTGAGGCACGTTGTAGACCAAGCAACAACAGATCAATAATCAAACCATAGTATTGGAATACGAAGGCGCTGAACTGCAGACCACGGATCATACCGTATGCGTTGGTGTGGTTCATGTCCTTGTAGTTGAGCTGGACATTGTTCTTGCTGGAGATGTAATCTGCCAAGTTGTGGTCCATGATCAGACGGAGCAGTCTGTTCAGCAGAGTGATGTCCATTTTCTCGTAGACCTTGTCGAGTCTGGTCTCGATCATGACGTTGCACTCTCCCTCATCAATGCCCCATACATTCGAGAGGTTATTGATCCCTTGTGCCCACTTGTACGTGAGGAGTGGTGGCACCTCGGAATCAGAGGGCTTGATCCATGCTGGGAACAGCTTGCGCTGATCGGCTTGGTACCACAAGTACTGGTCGAGGTATGCGTCTGTGATCTTCTCGATCGGCTCGATGTCGTAGACCGGATTGATGGTGCTGTAATTGTCGTTCATGTCGATTCCAACCTCCTTGAAGGAGCGCTGCGTGAGCAGGAAACGCTTTATGCGCGCAAGTGTCGTGCCAGGGCTGTCGTACGCTTGCTCAATCAGCGCAAGCTCCTCACGCTGGCTCTGGTTGAGGCGTCCCTTCACGGAGTACGCTTCTCGGAGCCTCTCAAGCGCCAAGATGAGGATCTTGGTATCGTGCTTGTAGCTGACAGATGGGAAAGGAATCGGCTGGAACTTGCGGCTCTCAAGCCAGTGCACCGCCGTGGTGAAAATTGCGACACCTTCTTCGGTGCTGACGTACGGTCCATCTTTGAGGTAGTTGTGTTGACGCTCCTGCTCAGCCTTCAACCACAGTCGAGTCAAACGTCCGAGGTTTTTCTTCGCCACAGTCTTGTCGACCGTAGCGCCTCTCCTGATGCGCTCTCGGTTGTAGTGTGCAACAGACACCCACCAGTCGGCCTTGGACTTCACATATCGGAGGATAATATCCTCGATAGGCTTAGGTAGGCCTGGCACCTTCCATGGGATATTTGACTTCCAGCATCGCCATGCCTCGGAAAGATGCTGCAGCACGGTGTTGACCTTGCTCTGCTTGATGCCCTCGGGCATCATATCCATGAGATCCGCCATGACGGAGGCACGGAGCTCCAAATCGAAGTGAGACTCGACACGCTGCTTGGTCACAGTCTTGGCTACACCCTTCGAATGACGACCCTCGAACTGTCTGCTCAGCAAGTTGCCCAGCCAGCGCTCCAGAAGTGGGATGATTCCGCGGAGGAAGAAGAGCCACACTCGCCATGCAGGCGCCCAGAAACCACAGCCTGGTCCCTTGCCGACTGGCCCAGAATTGAAGCGGTAGTAAATCAAATGCTTCAAATCCTTGCAGGATCGAATCTGGTGCATCAACTTGTACTTGTAGCGGTACATACCAGTCAGTTGTCCGACGTGGTTGAAGGCGTAGAGAATGCCGTCCGCAAGTTGGAAGGCATCGATGTTGCCCAGGCGATATTGAACTTGAGCGTCCACGAGGAGCTTCGTCAGGCGAAGAATCTCACGCATGAGATGAAATGCGTTCCCGAATCTGCTCTTCTTCCGCTCCTTGGTCGTCAAGGTCTTGATGGGCTTCAAATTGAAGTTGTAATCGAGATGGAGGTAGGTGAGATTCTTCCTGTGGATCAACAGGTTCAACATGTTGAAACCTTGACGACAGACTTGAAGGCCAGCCTCGACCCAGTCAATGGTGGTCTGCTGGAAGAACTTTGTGCTCTTGAGACTTCGGCATAAGTTCTGCTTGTTCTGCGCCTTTGGAGGCTTCTTGTGCAGCTCATTGAGGACGTAGGTCTTCAGAAGCTTCTGATAAGACACCCGCACCTTCACAGGCTGCCCTTGAGGAACGTGCTCGAGGTACCACTGCTTGACAAGCGGCACATCTTGCGCTCGCACCATCTTTCCAGATCTCCGGTCGAATGGGTATGGCGCCCACCACAAAGCAATGGCAGAAGCTGTGTCATCGTTGTAGAGCTCCTCGTCCTCCAAGAAAGGCTCGACTTCTTTGGGCAGACTGAAACCACCTTGCTCCTCATCCGCCTCCTCATTGTTCCCAGCGCCAAAGATCTCATCCTCGAGACTGACTGACAAGTTCTTGGGGGCAACAGATCTTGAGGAAATTGGGTTGATGACGGGATCGAAGTAGAATGGTGGAAGATTGGGGTCCTCGGTCTTGACATAGACCGTCTGTGGGGAGCTGTACTTGCCGAGCTTGACGCTTCGGGGCAAGCTGTTGTACAAGAATGGAAATGCGACGCGATACTCAGTCCGGATCGGTGCACGGAAGATGATGCGGTCGATGGCATTGAATTCGCCAAAGTCCTCATCGTTCGGGTCGATGTCTTTGTACAAAGGCTCAAAGCGAGGGCCACCGGGAATGGCGACGTTGAGCGCTTTTGCTGTGGCGAAGGCCGGCATCTCGAAGAGGTGGAAGTAGTTCTGGTCGGTGATGTCCGACAAGAGGGGATTGCTGAGACGGTGCAGAGTGGCCATCTGCTGGATCGTCATATTCCACTCCTTATAGCTTGGTCCATTGACGTGACTGGTATCCGCCAAAGGTCTCGGCTCGTAGAACCACTCAAACACTGGGCCATCTTCATCCTCATCCAGCTCCATTTGAATCGGCTCAAGCGGCTCGACATCCTCAATGTTCTCGCTCCATGAGAGTGGCGGCTCCTCATCGTCAAAGGGTGGGAATCGCATTCGCTTGAAATGTCTCCGATCGCTCTTCTCTCGCCTCATCACCACCCACATGGTCGCCCATTGCGCGTGGAACACCGGCTCGATGACTCGTGGAATCTCATTGACCAGCGTCAGACAGCCATTGACATGATACAGCACCTTGACTTCTCGAGCACTCTCCCATGGCATTGGCATGTTCTCCAATAGCTTCAGCACGGCATGCGGCATGAATTTCAGCGCGCCGAGATAGCTTCTCTTGTCGGCACTGAACTTCTTCTGAGAAACATCTCCAATATCTTTGACGATTTTCCGTAGATGCTCAGGCGGCATGTCTGCCTTCTGCGTCTCCACAAAACCGCCCTTGCGCTTCTCCCCAAAGCGCTGCTTCTGCTGTCGTATCCATTTCCGCTTCTTGTCCTGCAGCTTCGCCGCTTGAGGATCTGCGGACGGATTATATCCAGGCGGTGGAGGCGGTGCGGATAATCCTGGCGGCGCACCTGGGGGAGGTGGTGGTGCCCAACCAGGCGGTGGAGGTGGTCGTCCCGCCATGACTACTGTGATGCTTGCTCAGAGTTGACTCGGAGGTCTCGCTGCGGCTCTCGGCGCCGAGCTCGCCGGTGTTCGCTGGTGATCGGTCGTCCTGATGACACAAAGCGCAATCAGATATCCAGTGAGGAGATCGAGATGGCCAGGGAGTTGCGCTGTGGCCTGCGCGGTCGTTGATGATGAATGAAGACCCCTCTGGTGTGGCGGCTCTCAGTCGCGACTCCCATAGAAAAGTCCACTAGCGCGGCTGCCGGCGGGATGACCCGTTGCATTTCCGCCAAGCACACACTCACTTCGAGAATTTGACCGGAACTTTGATCACGACAACGTCGACGACGAACCAGCCAAACACCCACCGGACACCCACACAATACCGCCAAAATGGTTTCCGACGCTCGCCTCACCTACGTACGTTCGAATGCGACACCGAAACGATGCTCCCAATGGATGCAGAGACCTGCTGGAGGACATGCACTAACAGCTATGATATAGCGCCGCCGCATGCCCTACAACACCAAGAGCAACAAGGTCCGCGTTATCAAGACTCCAGGTGGCGAGCTCAGATACCTTCACTTGAAGAAGCGAGGAACTGCACCAAAGTGCGGTGACTGTGGCTCCAAATTGCCGGGTGTACGTTGAACTATCCCCGGGATCGAGAACAATGCGATTGGACATGGATTTGGAGGCGTGAAAGACATGGCCATGTGCAAGAAGGGAAGGACAGGAACTTGTCCGCTGACACGAATGCGAAACACAGATCCCAGCCCTCCGCCCTCGCGAATACGCCACCATCTCCCGACCCAAGAAGACCGTCCAGCGCGCATACGGCGGCTCGCGCTGCGCCAACTGCGTCCGGGACCGTGTTGTTCGTGCTTTCCTGATCGAGGAGCAGAAGATCGTCAAGAAGGTCATGAAGGAGGCCGAGAAGAAGCAAAAGCGATAGACGTTTCGATGCAGGAATGAGCGAGCATGGACGGTGCGATGGGAAGATTCGGAATCTCGGCGCAACATGGCAGGCAGGATTGATTCATCCTGATCGACGAGGTGCCGTTGTGTAGTTTTCTGCTGTCTATACTGCACTGGGCGCAAGACCTGCTCCCAGCTGCGATGGCAAGAGCCGCTGAATGAATTCAACGTCGACTGACACGATCAATACCTGTCTCTTTGCTCCACACATTTGCAGTTTTAACAAGTGGAGGATCCGAGGTCACTCCCAGAGTGTACTCGTACAACGGCTGCTTCGTCAAGGTGCGTCCCCTGCATGGCAGCGGTCCATCTAGTCAGCCGCGATAGCATTGAGGAGCCTCACCCGCTACAGCCCCTCGAGACGGCGCGAGCCATCGGCATGCACAATCAGCAGGTCGTACTTGTTGACCTGCACGACGACCCTGCACATCGTGGACTACCTTATCTGGCCGTCTTGCTTACTCAAAAGGACATTCTGCCAAATTCGCCGTGCGATGACCAGTACGACAGCCAGTACGACCCTCCACGATATTCTGCTGACTTAGTGGTATTTGCCTCGCTAACTGTCCTACACGAACCTTGAGCATGCGCTGCTATCTTCAAACCCACTCCGTGCCTATCTGGCATGTCTGCTGACTTTCCCGTCCGCCTAGTAGCTCTACTTCTATACGGAATGGAATAATAAGGCGAGACCACGAGCCTCGCTCCAGGCTGCACTATGGCCTTCCCATTTCGCGTGGAATATACTATGGACTTTCTGCCCACAACAATGCTTCTTGAAGGCTTCAGCCGAGCTTGGACATATACAGGCATGCTTCTTTTGACTGAAGCACGTCGATGTGGCCCAGTTGCATTCGACCGGATTTGGGTCATGTAGAACTACGTGGGCTGATGTGGGCCAAAATTGGACACTTTTTCTCGTCAACGTGCGGCCAAGAGATCAGTGTAGCGGAGATCCATTGACCAGGTCGTCGGAAACACACCGCGGACCTGCCTGCGAACTCGGCTCTATCTCAGTTTAGACGGATCCTTCCTCATTGTGTCACTCGAATGTTGTCTTTCTCCCAACGTCAGGCTGTGCTTTCATCGTGTTCGTGATCACTCTCCTCATGCCCACGAACTTCTCCAGCTCGCAGGATTCTACGAATTGAGCGATTGCACATTGATCGCAACACATTGATCGCAACACATTGATCGCAACACATTGATCGCAACACATTGATCTCAACACATTGATCGCAACGCAATAGGATCCGTTCTCTCTAATGCATTCGAAAGATGCCGCGGTATGGTGTTGTGTGTAAAGACACGGCACGAGGACAGAGTGAGACCAAACCAATAAAGTCTGTTCATTGGCCAGTCAAACTCGCCTTGTGGCTGTGGGAAGCTTTCATGGTCAACCGCAGCGTACCACACTCGCAGATTCTCGCAGACTCTCCACCACCACCTCCACCTCTCTCATCCCGCCTCCGACAAAAACACCATGATCTTAAGGGAAACGTCTACATGTCTTCTCTAGGCGTATTCAAGTGCACTCAGTGCGACAAGGTCTACAAGACTCGGACCTCTCTGACTCGCCACGCCCACAACCACTCCCGCGGACCGCCTCAACATCAGTGCGACACTTGTGGCGTCCTGTTCGCCCGGCGTGATATTCTCAACCGCCACGTGAGCAATGGCCATTGCGCCAATTCCAATGCCGCGACGCATCGGTGCCATACCGCGTGCGAGGCGTGTCGCGGAGCCAGGATCAAATGCGATGGCCAGGTTCCATGTCGCGCGTGTTTCGAGGGTCGCCGAGAATGCAAATATCCTACCACTACAGGCAGGATCAGCCATGCGAGCCGGGCGCCTAGGAGCGTGAAAGCGGAAGGGAGTGGAGAAGTGGATGAGAAGTCAGTGGTCTCGCCCTACGCCGATGCTTCCGATGAAGGCATGCATGGATCTGAGGACCGAGAATCACCTGAAGAGAGTGTCCATGGACCGCGTGCCAACGAGCGGACCCAGAGCCAGGCCCTGATGACCCCGACTTCACTTTCTCCCGCGATCGGATCTGTAGCGCCATATAAGGAAATGCTGACTGCAAGCGCTGCCGACAGTCATAATTTGAGGCTGGCCGGAGATGTACATGAGCAGAAGGCCTGGCCATGGCTGCATGAGAATTTGTTTTTATTGAACGGCGGCAAATCACAAAGCCGAAAACCATCACTACATCACCAGAACGCACGACCAACATCGACAGCACAGGATGCCAAAGGCTCGAGCATCTCATCTCCAACCAGCAATAATACGCACTCTCCCCTCTCGAATACCATCGAAAATCTCGTTGCGTATGCGGCGAACACGGCCTTCTCGCCCGATGACCGCGGAATCAGACGGCGGTATTGGGAATCCGTTTCACTACAATTGGCAGACATATTCCGAGACGCCAGTAATAAACCTATCGTTGATCCGCATCGCACTCTGTATCAACTCGCTGAATCATTCCTCACCAACTTCAATTCTGGTTGGCCTATATTGAACCACGAACAGCTGGATCCGGATACACACCATCCTGTGCTATTCCTGGTAGTTGGTGCGATTGGTGCGATGTTTGGCGACGCATTGCACAGACAGTATGGCACACTGATGCACGAGCGCCTAAGACGGCTTCTCAGTGCAAGTCTGTATGATCTGGAGGGCCCAGATGAGGATCTTGTCTGGCTGGCGCAGGCCCGTCTGCTCACTCAGACTGCGGCGCTATACTTCGGCCAACATCAAGGCTTCTCCTACGCACAGGTTAGTCTCTCACAGCTTGCAAATTACCTTTGTAGCAATACTGACATTTTACCAGCATATTGCTGCCATCACAGTCGCACAACTCCGCCGCATGGGATTCTTTCGCGAGCCGAGCCCGGACGCTCTTCTCATGGCGAAGCTGGCCAAGCTTACTTCTGAAGCAGAGCTGGCACACTACAAGCAAGCTGAGACTCGCCGAAGAATAGCTTTTGGCATCCTCCGGACCGACGTCTACACCAGCGTCCTTCTTAGCACACGCCCACTCCTATCGGCCGACGAGATGAAACTGACGTTTCCGAGGTCCGACTCATTGTGGATGAATTTGGAAGGATTGTCGCCAGAAGCTCAGCTCCAGGCTCACCAGATCGAAAACGCAAGATGCCTACAAATGCCCTTCTCAGACCTCATACGCATCTTCCTCGACAAGGCCGAGCCAAACCCAGAGCTAGGAGCTCTCGGCTACGAACTCACCATGTTCGGACTCCAGGAGGCCGTCTGGAAATTCACACAAGATCCCGAGCTTTTCCCACGCTTGACCGGCCACTGTCTAGAAGAAATAGAGATCGCAGTATCTGAGCACCGCGAGAGCGTCCCTCGTCCCAACGGGGAGCGAATCATCCCCGCGCTCGCTGTTGGCCAAATCCGGCGACGCATGGACGAACTCTACGCCGAGCGTGCACGTCTGCTGCACGCTCTCGACTCTTGGTCCCACGCCGTGAACATTGCTATCAACAACGGGACCTTCATGTACCATCGCGGTACCCTCCTTTCCTGTCTCATACTCTACCACCTCTCCCGCCTTCGACTCACTGCTCCCCTCGAATGGCTCCATCACATCTCCTACCGCGCCGCCGAGCCGCAGACAGTCGACTGGCACACCCATCGAAAAGTCGAAGGCTGGCTACGAAGCGCATTCGCACCGCAAGCCGCTCAGCAGGCCTGGGACGTAAAGTGGTTGATCGAAAGCGAACTTCAAAGGCCGAAGGGCGACCGAGCTCATTTCAATTTCCTGGCGTTTTGTAGTATGCACCATGCAGCTGTGGTATTATGGACAGTCGCTGGGTCGGGAGAGATGAGACCTTCGACGATTCCGAAGGCAGAGATTGAGACGTTTTTGACGAATTGCCCGAGTTTGTTTAGTCAATTGAGTTCGCTGGGTGGGAACTCATTTGAGGTTGCGGCGTATCGGTTGGCGGGACATCGGTTTCCTACGGTTGCGGAGGTTGGGAATTGAATGAATATACACACAGCTTGAATAGATTTGAAGAGCAATCTGCTTCTTATGACTACGAGATGATCTTTGTTCAGTCGTCCATCAACAGCGACATTTCGCTCTCCGTCCACAGCATGAACCCCTGATGGTCGATCGTTAACAGCAGCACCGCATAGAGGCTTCATTCACATAGCAGCGTGTCTCCCTAAGCAAAGAAACGCCAAATCTCCAAGCTGCCTTCCTCCTTCCTCGGCCTGTACACCTCAGGTTCGATGGCGGATATGAGCAGCGTAGAGTCTTTCCAGCTTACGGAAGCATACCTCTCGGATTATGCAAGAACCATATCTCCTGTTCGCAGTCTTCCTCTCGAGCGTGCGAACTTGACTTTTCTTCGAAAGATCCGGGTGGCACAGAGGCGTATCGCTCCGTCGGATTCGAACGCTAGAGGCACAGCAAGCAACAGCCGTCAGCTTCATTCCCGCCGCTTGGTCTTGACGGTCGATCATGTACAGTAGCAGCGCAGACGGAGGACGCACCGTCGAGACCAATCGATCGATGCACCTTAATCTAGGTGTGTCAGCTTCCTTCCCATTCCCTGTTCTTGACGGTCGACTGTGAACAGCGCCGGCACGTACGGAGGTCGCCCTGTCGAGAACAATCGATGGGTGTATCTCAGTCAACAGGTATCAGCTTCCTCACCGTCTCCAGGTCTTGACGATCGACCGTCAACAAGGCCAGCACAGTTACCCACCGCTTTTACGGAACGAAGTAGCTCAAAGACAGATCTCGCAACCATCTCTCTCCTTGAAAGCACATCATCTTGACAGCACATCATGAAACAAAGCAGCAGAGACACTCTCCACTCGCGCGGAGACCGGCAGAGAGCGTCGTTCGATTCATACGTAAAATTTACGAATCTACCACAAAAGTTAGCAATCGTTCACCCACCATCAACAACCTCCACAGGATGTGTACATACCTTTCTCCTTCTTCTCCTCCTCCTTCTCCTCCTTCACCTCCTCCTTCACCTCCTCCTTCTTCACCTGCTCTCCGCCGCCACCACCACTCTTCCCACTACCCACCACCCCTCCCTCCTCCTCATCCTCCCTCGCCACCAGGAACCAGCACCACTCCATCCAATCCATCGTCGCGCGCGTGGAGGTCGTTGGTATGTCTATCTTTCGATGCGTTAGCTTCATCGTTCGAGTGGAGGACGGAGAGAGGTGAGGAGGACAGGCCAGCGCAGCCGTAGAAAGGAGGTGTTGGGAGGCAAGTGAACCCGCGGTGGAGACAACTTACTTACTTTGTTGATGATGATGAAACCTTTTCTAAGAAGGTGAGAAAGCGCTTTTCAATGTGAAGCTTTGTTGCGCGTTGTGGTGCGGGCGATGTTGTTGTACGTGTGGTGGTCGTCGTTCGAATTTGAAGAATCGGAAAGTTGGACAAACGGCGTTTGCACGGCGAGATTTGGACGATTCGATCTCCATCATCGATACGCACGACAATGAGACGACGGGGAGATGAGCAGCACAGACGCTCTTTTTTGTGTGGAGAGACGATGAAATCGGAGCATCTCACTAGGTAGGAACAGCCAATCTCTCTCCTTTATCGACACGGAAGACGAGAACACGACGGAGAGGCGAGCAGCACGGTCGCTTCTTGATGCGTAGAGAACGATTGAAATCGGAAATACTCACTGGAAACAACAAATCTCTTCTCCGCTCTATCCCTCATACCGCACGTACAACTCGTCCACAAAGAAGTCATGCTTGATGCCCGGCGGTTTGGCCTTTGCGAACGCCTCCACCGCATTCTTCACGGTGTACTCCAGCCGCTCGACGAGATAACACACCACCAGATATCCCGTGCGGTTGTAGCCGTAATGGCAATGAACTCCGATCGTTGGCTTCGACTTCTCCCCTATGCTTTCACCATCTCTCGCCTTCACCACCTCTTCCATCTCTTCCCGCAGTCGATCGATCGTTCCAATAAATCCCTCAACATCGTCCGCGCTCGGCGGTAACTTGCTCACAGTTGGGAACTTGACGTACTTGACGCATCTGCTTTCTAGACCTTGTGGATCGTACACCGGCGTGCCGTGAGAGATGTCGACGACCGCCCACACCCCGTCGTCTTTCTTCTTCCAACCAAAGCGTTCGACGAAGCCTTCTGGACAATGCTCGTCGTCGAGTTCTCTCATTGTCTTCATCGATCGGAAGATATCTGCGATGGGAGGCGAGCAGGGTAGCACCTTTCGCCACTTCTCGAAATTCTTGACATCCCATTTGCCGGTTGTGGTGAGGAGTTGGAGTTGGAGACCTGGGTTGAGGGATGAAGAGACATGATGGGAGAGAAACGATTCGATGGTGCCGGCGAGGAGGCGGAGTGTCGATGGAGTGTAAGGGAGAGCGTGGGAGGCGGGTGAAGCGAATGTGCGGACTTGAAGGTGTGCGGGTGGCGATACGGTTGGAGGTGTGTTGAGGTTGGAGTTGTCGGTCGCTGAGTCTTTGCGGGTGAGCCAGGTGGTGATCTGTGCAACTTCGGAGGGAGGAGTAATTGTGTCGTCTTTGGCGGCCAGGAGTAGGAGAGGGACACGAATACCGGACCAGGTTCGTCTGCTGAGGAGACTTTCCTCGTTCTTCGCTGCGGTGCGTTGTTCTTGCAGGAGCATCGCACCAGTCATTGTGCGATATGTCGTGGAGCGAGATTGCTGGTTGAAGCGAAGCTGGAACTTGCGAGTCTCTGCGTCGGCTTGTTTGCCCGCCATCCGAGCGACTGACTTGCTGCGAATGCCGCCACGGCGATCGAGAAATCTCATGAACTCAAAGACTAGCAGAGGCAGCTTGCTCAAGAATTTGACCCCTTTCTGTTCGTGCTCGGAGAGAGGAGAGGATCTTGGACACATTGCAATCATGCCGGAGATGTAGTCGGTGCAGAGATGTGCCAATGGCGAGCTCCAAGACGCAAGAAGAGCAGAGATCGAACAGCCCATGCTGTGACCGATCAGTACGACCTTTTGGTTGTTGCCTTTGTCGCGAAAGCGCTCAATTGCCGTGTAGAGCAGTTCTGCCAGTGCGGTGGTCGTGTAGGCCTCCACCGTCCTCGGCTTGAAGTCTGAAAGTCCACAGCCTGGCAAGTCGATGGCAAGGCATGGCGCGATGTTGACGAGGGAATTGAGTAGTAGTGCGAATTGCGCAGCGGATCCACCCAGACCGTGTGTGAAGACCAGGAGAGGGATGTCTTTTGGTAGCTTGTCTGCGTTTGGATGAGGATGGAAGAATGTTCGAATCTTTGGGTAGACGTGGCCGGAGGGTGTTTCGTAGCTTTCGAACGTTGAGCCCTTTCTAAGGACGCCGGGATCGGTTGAGGAGGCTGGCGAAGATATCAGTAGATGTACAGTGCATGATGGAGGTGCCACCTACCGCTGTTCCTTCGCAGTCGCCGCGAGAAGGCAAGGCTGTTCGTCCACCACGCTATTGTCATAAGGCCGATCATGCTGGAGACGATACTGGCGAATGTCCATCTGAAAGTCAATGAAGAGTTGCTGAACGAAGCAACCCAGCTAGACGGCAGCTTGCCAAATACTGCGTTGGCCATTTTCAGCGATCTGATCGCGGTCCAGAGTTGCTCGTGGACACAAAGCAACGCTCAAGATCGGCGAAGTACGATCGGAACGTCACCTTGTTGTGACACAAGTGCACGGAATTTTCATCCGTTCTGATACATCGTTGGCCTTTGTATGATGGAATCGTGCTTCGAAGGACAACTGCGTGCGATCGAAGGAGTTTCGCTTGGGCACGTCAAGGAGATGGACGAGCTCGAGAGTACAACTTGAATTGATATGTGACTCAGTCGTTGGAAAGGAGTCGTGGATCGTCCGGCTTTTCTAGTAATCTCAGAGACAGCGAGCCTTAAGATGCAGGATGCTCTATGTATGGTCTTTTGCGATGTCGATGATTTAGCCAAGTTCCAAGTTATCGTTGAGAAGTCGCGAAGCGAGTTGCGGAATGTTACGAGCTCGACCCGTAAGTAACGACCGGACTTTCTGCACCTTTATTACGCTTCGAAAGCAACGGTACACTCGATATTACCTTGGACTTGACACACCGAGAATAAGTTCGCGGCGGTGCAATATATATGGCATTCTACATTTCTATACACCGCCAAAGTCGCCCGCGATCCGCAGTGATCACGTGCGTCGAACTTGAATTCTCAAACTAGTGGCTTGGCTTCGGACCGCACTCCCACACCACTGACTTTAGAGAATGCGCACAGGATCGATCACTCTCCTCCACCACCCACGACCTCACACCTCTCCACCGACACATACCGCCAATACCACCGTCACCATGGGAGGAGTTTCCGTCAGAGATGTCCCTTCGGACAAGTTCATCGCCGCCTACGCCGCCTTCTTGAAGCGTCAGGGAAAGCTCCCAATTCCAGGTCCGTGAAACACCAGAAAGAAGGCGGAAAACACACACACACAAAGCAAGATATCGCACACCACGATATGGATACCCTTCTTCGAAAGAGAAACCTGAATCCCGTGTGGAACGGGGGGCAAAATGTGTCAGCGCTCAAGTACTGACATGTGAGTCTACAGGTTGGTCCGACACTGTCAAGTTGTCCCACGCCAAGGAGCTCCCACCACAGAGCCAGGACTGGTAAGAAAATGTTCATGCCCTCCTGCTGTGATCGCGATTCCTGACAGTCCTTCCCAGGTTCTACATCCGCGCAGCCTCCGTCGCCCGCCACGTCTACGTCCGCAAGACCGTAGGTGTCGGCCGTCTCCGCAAGGCCCACGGTGGCACCAAGAACCGCGGCTCGCGCCCATCCCACCACGTCGATGCCTCCGGTGCCGTCGACCGCAAGATCTTCCAGGCCCTCGAGAAGATCGGTGTCCTCGAGACCGATGAGGAGAAGGGTGGCCGCCGCATCACTCAGTCCGGCCAGCGTGATTTGGACCGTATCGCCCAGACCACTCTTGAGGCTGAGGAGGAGGATGAGGACGACGAGTAAATGCGGAGTTTGGAAGGACGAAGCGTTTGATCAAAAATGGCCGGCATATCTGATGTGTTGCTGGTCGGGTTGACAAGACTGGGGAGGAAATTCGAGGTGTAGCATCGAGTTGGGCGTTCGGGCATGACAGGTCGGCGTTTTGTCCAAAGACAGAAAAAGTGCGCCGCCGTCGGGCTGGAGTCGACTCCTCATTTTGAATGAACTCAGTTGATACCCATTTTACGAGTTCATGTGCAATTCTGCCTTCCACTCCCATATTCATCAAGCTTGACAATAACCTGATGTGCTAGTCCTGCCAGCGTGTGACTTGCTTCCGCAACCCGGCGAACAGACCGAGCTCCCACAGACAACGGAGGGGAACTCGTCACGACAGCAATACTTGAGAGAACTTGCCGACCTATTCCCACGCTCCAGCACTACACCGAGCCCATCACCCGTCCTCCCAACCACACTACCTCTCCACTCCCTCCGTCCTCCCAATCTCAAAGACATACTTCACAGCCCTCGCCTTCCCTTCCTTCAACCTCCTCAAACCCTCCTCCACGCCTCCCAACCCACCCTCCACAACCTCAATCGGCTGCGGCTTGAACCACCCCTCCTCCAAACCCTTCCCAATATACCTCATCGCCACACTCCCAAAATCTTTCAAATCGTCTGGAAAACCATGTACGCTCCCCACCGTCGTGACGCTCTTTTCGATCCCCTCCGGAATGTCGGCGTACTTCTTCCCCGGCAGGACGAGTGTGATTTTGCCGGTGGTGGGGTTGAGGACCTGGCAGATGGCTTGGTAGGAACCCTTTTCCGAGACGGCGTCGAAGGCGTGTTCGATCTTTCCACCTGCCGTATCCTTGGCGGCGGCGCGGAAGGATTGTACGATGGCCTCCGAGCCAGAGCGGTAGTCAATTATCGTGTCTCCCTTTGAGCGATCGATGAGAGACTCGACATGTGCGGAGGACGCCCCAGCGACACAGATGAGAGGATGGATATTCGCTCGACTCGCCAATTGGATAGCATATGCGCCCACCGCTGACGCCGCGCCGTATATAATCAACGGTATCCGTTTCGTAGCGGGCAGCCAGGGTGGAGGTAAGCGAAGGCGAGCGAAGAGTCCTACGGCCGCCGTGAGGGCTGCGAGAGGGATAGCGGCTCCGGCTTGGAAGGAGATGTTGGACGGGAGGTGGATTGTTGTGTGGGCCCAGCTGAGGGCGTATTCGGCGTAGGAACCTCCTGGCCTGGAAACGAAGTATGAGAGTCAGCGCGTGGTCCTGAATGGGTTGACAGACGAGACGTCAAGGCACAGCTTTGCGCCGAGCATTTTGGAATTTGCGTACTTCATCATTTCATGGAAAGCGATGACGCGGTCGCCGGGTTTGAATTCGGAGACATTTGATCCGACTTCGTGCACGATGCCGGATATGTCGTCGCCTTGGTTTACCGCTTTGGAGACATCGGGTGCGGCTTCGGCTCGTTTCCTGGGGAGGGTGAGACTTGAGTAGTTGGGGATGGAGTCTGACGGGAAGGTGAACTCACCAGTCTTTGGGATTACTACCGCTATAGATGACTTTTGTGACGACTTGATATGGACCTGGAGTGGGGATGGGAACGTCGCGGATGGTGACTTGGGGGCCTGCGGATACGATTGCTTCTTTCATGGTGGTTTTGGTTGAGGAGTTTCTTGCTTGGTTTGAGATGGCGGAGAGTCTTCGTGAGGCTGACATTTTGATTGTGTTGAGCATTGCAAGAGGAGATTACAGCGAATTGGTGAGCTATTGAAGGTATATATGCGTGACACGACAGCTTCGTGCTTGATGCCCCTCCAAAGTATAGAACTATCCGATAGCCGTGGGGATCGTCATCGCTCTGTTCCGTTGTCGTGGGTCGTCCGCATGAAGTCGATCTAAATTGTCTGCTGAGATATGTGTACTCCATCCGAGCTTGAGTCGGAGTCGAGAGATAGCATGATAATTTCACACCTAGGTTCAAGGTGCGATCAAAGGAGCTTGTACGGCCGACGTTCAATGTGAGAAGATATGTCCAATTTCCGACAATTCGTAAATATATGTTGCAACATAGAGAGAAGTATATGGCCTCTCTCTTTGAAGATGCCAAGGTATGCCAAGGTATGCCACGAGACGAGGTCAGCGGCGGGAGGGTCGGCGCGGTTGCTATGGCTGAAACTTTGGCACACCAAAAACGGACACGCGAAGACCAACAAACGTCAGATTTGGCGAGAGAGAGCTCTGTCCAGACTGCACTAACAATTCTATCGACGGCATACTCCAGACACAGACCTCACTCTGCACGAAATACGTACGGTACTTCTTACCGGCGCAAGACCCTCGGCCCTGTCGGTCGATTCTGGAAATTCATCTACTCTCCCTCGTCAAAACACAGCATCAACACATTGGCATCCCACATTGAACCAAACAAAACATGGCTGCGGCGGCCGTTGCCAACAAGGATGGCGCGTCCAGCATTTCCGTCACAGTTCGAGTGCGCCCTTTCACAATACAGGAGGCTGCTCAGCTCACCAAGACCGACGATGGACCTCTCTTCCTCGGCGATGGATCCCTAGCTGCTGTCGCGAAGCCAAAGTTTGGACAGAAGGGATTGAGGCCGGTGATCAAAGTGGTGGACGAGAAGTGCTTGTGAGTTTGGCAGAAAGTGCGCAGGAATTCCTTGTCCCTTACTGACTATGCGTAGAGTCTTCGACCCTCCAGAGGACAACCCCGTACAGCGATTCAGCCGCGCCGTCCTCCCTCAAGGCAAGCGCGTAAAGGACCAAACATTCGGATTCGATCGAGTGTTCGACGAGAACACGACACAAGCCGACGTCTACGAAGCCACCACACGAAACCTGCTCGATTCAGTGCTGGATGGATTCAATGCGACGGTATTCGCCTATGGCGCAACAGGATGCGGAAAGACACATACCATTACCGGAACTGCACAGCAGCCCGGAATCATCTTCATGACCATGCAAGAGCTGTTTGAGAAGGTTGAGGAATTGAAGGAGACAAAGGAAGTGGAGGTTTCACTATCATACCTGGAGATCTACAACGAGAACATCCGCGATCTGCTCAATCCGGATATGGCCACGGCAAAGCAAGGTCTGATGCTACGAGAGGACTCCAACCAGGCTGTGTCCGTCTCGGGCCTCTCCTCCCACAAACCGCAGAACGTGCAAGAAGTCATGGATATGGTCATTCAGGGAAATTCCCAGCGAACACAGTCTCCCACAGCAGCCAATGCGACATCTTCGCGATCCCACGCGGTGCTGCAGGTCAACGTCTCCTCGAAAGACAGGAACGCGGACGTGCACGAGCCGGTCACTTTCGCAACTCTCTCCATCATCGATCTGGCAGGATCCGAGCGAGCCAGTGCTACTCTGAACCGTGGCGCTCGTCTGCTCGAGGGAGCCAATATCAACAAATCACTTCTCGCCTTGGGATCCTGCATTAATGCTCTTTGCGATCAGAGGAAACACAACCACATCCCGTACCGAAACTCAAAGTTGACGAGGTTGCTGAAGTTCAGCTTGGGCGGGAATTGTCGGACAGTCATGATTGTGTGTATCTCTCCCAGCAGCCAGCATTTCGATGAGACGCAAAACACCCTACGATATGCCAACCGAGCGAAGAACATCCAAACAAAGAGCGTGCGCAATGTCTACAACGTGGATCGCCATGTCAAGGACTACCTCAAGAAGATTGACGAGCAAATGGCGCGGATCAACGAACTCACAGCACAGCAGAAGCAGTTTGAGGAGCTGGCATTTGTCAAATTCCGCAAAGCTGAGCTCAAGCGGCAAGAAATTGCACAGGATGGCATGCAGCGGATCCGCGCAGCTTTCGAGCATTCTCTGGCAGAACGCAACGAGCGCACGCAAAACACACGCAGACTTCGCCACACGGAACGTCGCATTGGTGCGATCAGTGGCTGGATTGGAGCTTTTGATCAGGTTTGCGAGAGTCGCGAGGATGAGGAGCCATCAGCAGCGCTTACATCGATGCGAAAGACGGCGACTGGCATTCTAGTGGAGTTGGAAGGAAGTCGGCAACACTACCACCAGCGTCTCGCGAAGAACAACTGGACCCGAGCGGTTGACACAGCGCTTCAAGATGGGCTGCGTCAATTGCAGAACATCGACGGAGCTGTTCCAAACTCCGCCGAGGAGATGAGTCTGCGTAAGGAAGTGGAGCTGCTCAAGGGCCGCACCGATATTGAAATGCATCTAGCTGTCTTGGAGCAGGATAAGACGGGAGATGCTGGTTTGATGCAAGTGATGCTTTCTGCTCACTTCGAGACTATTGCAATTCTCAACCAAATCACACAGATGACCGAGGAGGAAGCTATGGCAGCTGGTCGCAGTGTTCTCGGCAAGCTACTGCAATCCTGCACTGAAGTCACCGGCCAGGTCATCAAGCCCGATGGAGGCCTGCAAATTACGGAGGCCATGCCACCGACGAAGAGCGGAACTCCTCGCAAAAAGAAACAGGTTCCTCTGATGGGACCCAGTCCATTGAAGAAGAAGATTCGTCCGTCACTCGCTCCCGCGTCGGCTTTGCCGCCGCGAATTGCCGCAGAAATGGAGCCTCGATCATCATCACCACATACCGGTCCAAGTCCAAACCGCGGAGCAACAGCAAGTCCTAGGAGGCGGCTGAAACCCGGCGGCACCGCACGCAGCAGGGTGATGTTCAATAGCAACGGCACACCGAAGAGGAAGTCTCCATCAAAGAAACGTGCCGTAAAGTGGAAAGACGAAGACGTCGATGGCGGTTCCCTGGTCGAATTCCAGCCGACACCAAAGCCCATCGAGAGCTCACCTGCCGACTTCGCCGACACCGAGAACCACCCTCCACCACCTCAATTCTCCACCGATATCGAAGGCGAGGACTCTTTCGACTCATCGCCGCTTCCCAACCTCCCAGCTCCCAAGTCTGGCAACGGCCGCTTTGCAACCGGCTTCCTCGCTGCCAAGAGATCGGACAACTCCTCTCCCACTTCCTCAGCACCAAATCTGTCCCTCCCAAGCATCCTCTCTTCCGACTCCGAAACATCTCCTCTCCGCGAGATCGAAGCGAACCGCGCTCCTCACTCATCAACGACTCTCACCCACCGCCCAAAATCTCCAGACTCATCCTCCGACTCCGGCGCCAGCGACACCAACCCCAACAATCTCGACAAAGACACCGCTCTCGCGCTCCGTTCCGCCTTGATCCAAAATAAGAAGAAGCGCTCCTCCTCCCTCGGTGGCTCAGCAAACCTGATCAACGGCCTCGGACGCCGCGAGTCGTCCACAGCATACAACCACACCTCCGCAGCCGCGCACCGTCGTCGGTCGCCCACTGCTTCGCAATCCACTTCTCCCACGCAAAGTGCCGAGGGAGCAGCACAGGGCATCTTCTCAGCCAGCCATGCGAGGAGAATGGTGAAAGCGGAACATTTGCGGGACGATCCGAAGAGCGTTCTGAGCCCGAGGGGTATGAGCGTGGGCAAGAATGGGCTGGGTTTGGCGGGTAGGAGGAGCATGTTTGATTTGCATGGCGCGAGCGCGAGGGATAGTATGAGTGGACCTCCGGTTGTGGCGGCGCGACCGGGGGGAGTGAGGAATAGTGTTGTTGGGACGAGTGGTGGTTTGGGTGGGAAGGCGGCTTGGAGATGAGGACGAGATTGGGATGGACGGGATTTTCAAAAGGGTTTCTCTGAGTTCAGGATTCTGGCGTTAGTATGACTGGATGTCGAGCTTCTCGAGGCTTGTGTCTGCTGGACGTGAATGGTGTGCATTGACATGGCGTATTTCCTTGTCGGCGATTTCGTAGGCTATTGAGCGTGGCTGGACGGCCTTGCATAACGACTTTGTACAACATGGCATGAGACTTTGACATGTGCTTCGCATTCTCTGCCCTCCGTCGTTACTGCTATTTTCACAATTCTCTCAAGTCCCAAGTGAGTCTGAAGTCCGATCTCTCAAAGCTGGCTCACCACCTTTCCTTGGAGTGAGTACCACATTGAACTGGACGCATTTCTGGGGTACTCTGACGACTACACTGTCGGGAAGCCATGAGCGGCGAGGCCTTGCAAGTCAAATAATTGTAAAGAGTCCCCGGCTCAGTCAAAAGCACCCCGATCTGGTGCACGCAGTCATGGTCGATACGTGTAAGTAGTGGTACCAGCGGAGCGTTTGTGTGTTTCCACAACTGGGTTGGTGTGTGTTTCCACAAGAGGCCGAGAGCGACAAAGTCGAATCCGTATGCAACGCTTCTCGTTCATACCCTGATCTGCCTCCGAGTGCCGTCTACCTGTCCTCGTCATCGCAGCGCCGCTCGTCAACAGTGTACCATTGTCTGCAGCCTTCGCTGTCAGCTGCGAAAGGAATCCCGCAGTCTGCATGTGCATGTGCCATGTTGATGCAGCGAAGGACGAGAAGTGTGGTCTGAACCAGCGGATATTTGCGGAGGTGGTCCGTGCGTCCTGTTCACCCTTCTTCGAAGTCCAATCCTCGACCACTCCCTCGACCCCCCGACATGCACATAATCCCAGCACATGTCGAATCGCCTTACGCTTGATGAGATGAATGTCTCCGGAGCACTGCGAAGGAGTCTTGCCGCGATGGACCCAGAGTCGGATTGAGATCCAGCGTCATGCTTGGACCTGCACCTCCGAACCGTGCCGATGCCTGGATTGATGGCGATGGCGAGGCTTGATGCAGAGAAGAGGGCATCGAGAAGTGCTGCGCACTGAATGTGATGCTTTCGGCAGCTCATGGCTGATGGAGATGCTGATGGGCGCGTGCTGATCGAGGAGTGAGGACGACAGCAGATCTGCCGCACAGCAACGACGGGAACCGCAACACCCAGCTACTCGAACCTGCGGGAGAAGACCTCGCATCTCAGTTTTCAGAGCGACAACGATACATGCCGTGGATGCTCTGTTAGGTGATGGACAATCGAAATCCTGACAGGCTCGATTCGAATGCACGTGAGCCAAGACGAGCTCCGCAGCGCCCAGATGGCAGCGCCGGTGACAATGCTATCGCTGCAGGACGCACCAAGCCTGCACCATCGGCCTCTTGACTGTTATGGAATCTGACGCGGCGGAGACTTCCCGACGAGGAAATGTTCTTGATCAATGGTATGCAATACTTGATCATGATATTGAGTATTATGTGTCCATCGGCGACAAGCTTCGGAAAATTTTGCCTCAGCTTGCCATGTTCCGGTCCACCATGAAGGACGCAGATCGGGAGGTCGAACCATCGCCATGATCTGACGCCGAGGCAGATCTAACCCGCCTCCACCTTTGCTGGGCTCGTCGCCATATCACCTTTGGCGTTTTCCAAAAATCGAGCCGACGTTGGGCTTCGCTTCTTGCCAGGACGGACGTATGGGACGTCAGCCTGGATGGCCGGCGCGGCGGCGACATTGAAATAAGCAGAGACGATGGCAGGCTTGCCGGTGAGGGTGAAGTTCTTGATGGTAGTGGGCAGAGCCTCACGGACCTTGGCCTGCAGACCGGAGGCGATGTATGGTACATCAGCTGCGACGGTCGGAGCGGCGGCGCCGACATCGACTTCCACGTTCTCCTGGACACGCTTGCCGTCTTCGAAGTGCGTGACCTTGATGTCAGGCTGGGCCGCGGGCTCCATATTTCGTGGCGGATCGAGCCAACCTTCACGTGCTGGCCCAACTTCTGCGCCAACTTTGCCGGCTCCTTATAGGCCTCCGCCCACCCCTCAGGCAGCTTCCTCCGGAGAGGGGTCGCTGTGAGTCCTTCATCGGGGCGGACGGAGTCGTGAAGAGTGATCATTCCCTCCTTCTCGTCCATCGCTCCACATCGCACACGACGGAGCTCTTGCATATGTCCTCCAACTCCCAAACACCATCGACCGGGCCTTGAACCGGGGAGCTCAGCGTTCCACGGCAATAAATCTTTGCCGTGTCGACTCCCACACACCACACCTGATCGGGCCTTGAACTGGGAGCTAAGCATACCCACGGCAATAATGCACGTGTTGACTCCCGCACACGTTCGACCGGCACGCTCTTGAGGACTTTCTTCTGGCTCTTGTCGTCGGCCAATGGGTTCGCGAAAGGCACCAATGCGGCGAGAGGAATCGCGAGGACAGTCTTCTTGTCGTCGCCGTTCTCAACGTCTTGAACGCCCGGGTGGACGAGGAGCTACGCGTACCCACGGCAATATCCTTCTGCACGTGTCGACTCCCACACCGGTGTTGTAGCGAATCGCTCCTTCGCCAGGCCGGAAAGTCTTGAACGCCCCTGAGGACGGGGGAGCTGCGCGTCCCACGGCAATGACGCGCCGTGTCGACTCCCACACCAGTCATGTATCGGACCTCTCTTTCGTCTTCGCCGGACAGTCTTGAACGCCCAAAAGGACGAGGAGCTAAGCGTACCCACGGAATGTTACCTCGTGTCGGCTCCCATACACCAGAGTCCCAGTTCCTCGGCGAGATGGTGTTGCAGAAAGAAACCTTTCGATTGCCGAGTCCATGAGCGTCAGGCCGACACTCCAGATATAGCTCTTGAACTTATAGGGACTTCCATGTATCCGCTCAGGAGCCATGTGCGTACCAGTTCCCACCAACGTGTTGGCAACCGTGTTCTCGAGCTCGGAACATACATCGAAGCCACAAAGCTTGATCTGGCTCTTGCTGTTGACGACAACATTGGATGGCTTGATGTCGCGGTGCATGATCCGATGTGCGTGGTATAGGTACCTCAAGCCGCCGAGGATGGCTTGCAGGAGGCGGTTCTGCATGCCATCGCGGATGATGCCGTTTTGTTGGGCGTTGGTCAGGGTCACCCCCGGAGTGGCGGAGCTGGTGGACTGGCAGCGATGGCGAAAGATCGAAGGAGCGCATCTGATGCCAAACGAGATCTTGCACGTGCCTTGAATAATTTTTGCATGCGATGACACACGGCTCCTTGGCTTGGATGTGATCTGGACGTTGTCGAAGTATTTGTCGTCGCACATGGCTTCAAAAGAACCGCTGCCGAAGAAAGACCATTTGGTTTGTGATTGGAGGTCGGGGTAGAGTTCGATGCAGAAGATCTTCTTTTCCGAGTTGGCACGGAGAGTCTGGTCTACCGCACGAGATGGCTTGAAGTCTTTCCCGAGCAGCCACATGATGATGCGAACGATGCAGGAAGTGATCAGCTCGGAAGCGTGTTCGAGCGCCACAGGAAGTCATTCGCGTGGCAAGAGGTGTCCGGCTCACCAGGCATTTTTGACCATCTGCCGAAGCTTTTGCTGCCACAGTGTCTTGAGTGATGGTCGAGTGACGGTCGGACAATCATCGACGCTCGAGGTGGTATTGATGTGAAGTGAGGAACCGCCTTCTTCGATGAGTGAGGTCGAGTTCTGTCACTGCCATCTCTGGGAGCTTGGAGTTCATCTTGATGTGAAAGGTACTGGCTAGACGGTCTATTTATTGAGGATGGAGAGCATTAACGACTCCGTGGCATCGCCGTCGAGTGTGCGGATGTCATAGCCATCGATGGCATGGTCTGAGTGTCGGCGCGGCGATCGATTTTGATGGAAGCCTCAGGAAAGTCCAAGAAGGCCGAAGCTGTTGATGAAGGTCAGCAATCGATGCAAAGACCGTGGTGCTACGGCGGTGAAGTACGAGCCCGCGATGCCCTTCAGGTCGATCGTCTCACTGAGCGGTGGGCATACGTACCAATTCCTTCCGCCGCTCGTCAAGGCGGTTGCAGGCAGAATCACGACCGCCGCCTCCATCGTCGAAGAGCCACTTGAGGGCACATCTTCGCTCTTGATGCCGCTGCTGCTCTGTCGTATCGATGGATGTCACGTCTCCGGCGCCGTCGATTCAGCGGCACTGGGAGTTGAAACCGGATCTGGAAGAAGGCGACGCGCAGGTCGGCCTCGAGTCTGGCGATCATTGCCCAGGGATCTTCTCCAAGTTGGAGATCCATGATAAGAGTGTGGTTGATGATCACTGATCGATGATCATTGTGTTGTGATGTGTTGGTTGAGTGTGGAGGGTGAAGGAAGCTGAGCGTTGAACGAAAACAAACGAGCTTGAACGAGCGTTCAGCTTTGGCAAGAACTCCGGCGACCCGCACTGCAGGCAGCATGCTCCAGGGATCGATCAGGATCGAGCCGTGCTCTACTGGAATAACATGCCCGTTCGACATTGGAAATGGCAACGAGAGACGGGATAGAGAAAAAGCACCTACGAACATCATACACGCCTTGCGGCGGTAGCAAGCAATGCTTCAGTTCGAGCACTTGGGCAGCGAATACGGTTTCACTTTGACAATACGATTCTACAACGACCGCCTGGGCTGCTGTCTTTACCGACTGAGACCGAACTCACACCTTTACGCCATTGTCATTCAGCTTGCAAGCAGACCATTGTGACCAAGAGTCTGTTCTGTCTCGATCCTGCCCGAAAGTTCGCGCCCTTGGAATGTTACGAGCGTGCACTCTCGTAAGCCTGCAACAGCGAACAGAGCCGGCAACGATATCCACAGTGCCTTGTTGGGTTGTCCTTCATGTTCACTGCTCGCACCCACCTACTACGCTCCTTCACAGCGGCATGCGGCCTAATCTGCGGTACGTTCAGAGCTCGTTCTCCTCAAAGGACGCCCTGCCGCGCCTCGAGATTGTCCATACATCGTACTCCTATCCCGTGTCGAAGTCCTGCTCTTGCTCTGCGCGCAGAGTCCATGCTCTTTCATGTGGTGTCTACCGACGGGCCATACAGAGCTCGCTGTCTGTTCTACGTTCGTTCGGAACGCGTCGTTCGCTGTGTGATATCGCATTGCGTTGGGCCAGCACCGCCTAGCAAGGTCGTGGCAGCTTATAGGGAAGCGGAGATTGAGGTTGCGATCGATCTGTTCCCAGTGCATCCTCAGCAAAGTGTCTCGACGCTCGCCTGCGTGTGAGCGAGGCCCGCTCGCTGTGTGGTCAGAGGACTCCGTGCTCTTTCGCTTAATCTCGTCGAACCAGAGTGTACCAACTCAGTCTCGATGTCCCACGCTGCGTTCATCCCGTTCTCCAGAACCTATCCGCTCCTGCTACGTCCCGCTACGTGGACACTTCATCTATGCATTGGTGCCCGAAGGCTGTTCTCGTTCGATCTCTTCAAGCCGATCGATCCCAATTCGTCGACTGAGCGGCTGCATTCGAGCCTGCTGTAGCTACTCCGATGGATGTACGAGGTTCTTCAGTAGCTGTCACGGTTGCTCGCTAGGGTGGTAGTCGGATCTAGGAGCTCAGGTGCGTGGTCCCTGGGAGGCGATCGTCGAGATAGCGCGGAGGTTTGTGTCAATTGCGGCATGACTTCTGCGGCGTACAGCAGTGGAGAAAGGGATAAGGAGGCTCGGCGCTGATAGTACCTGGTAAGACTCGACGACAGATGAGATGTTTGTACCCGCGAAAGATGTCACGAACACTGGGTCAAAGCCATCGATCGAAGCGGAAGCCAGCCGCCGGCCAGCGATTGCTATCCAAGGCAGCACGCAATGCAAGTGTTACGAATGATTAAAGCCACTTGGAATGCTCTCGTACACACTGGCAAACGATCGAACAGTAGGCCAGGCGTATCGCCCTTCGTTCAGCTCTGGTGTTCAGGCTCGTGGTCCGGCTACGTTCTGGGCTGAGCCCGAGTCCTGCCCGGTCAAACAACGCTGGCGCTCTCCACAAGGCAACCTGGAAACGATCGGACACGATTACAGGATATCAATTTGCTTCAACAGACTGCTACAACGACGCTGCAACGATGGTCGGCTAACTGAGACATCAACGATCCTCCTTCCGCCGTGTTCAACCCCTATCTGTCCATTGTTAACTGTTGCATTGCCGGACAAGCTCACACTCATCGCTCCGGACAACGCGGAGGCAAACACGACGCGCGAGCACCCCCCTGACTCGTGACGACGTTGTCGACGGCAACAAGTGGCAGTAGTCATCGCCGTTGGTCCAAGCTCGGAAATCTCAGATACTTCAACGCCGCCACTTCTGCTTTTCTCCAACTTCCTTTCTCCTTCAGCCCTTTGGCGGTTGGCTACCGACCACACACCATCACGGTTCGTACATCATCATCTTCCACAGTATCATCAGCACCACATCATCATTACCGTCTTCATCGACACCATCCCTTTACTCATCACTTCAACCGCGCCGACCTCGTTCGCCGCCACCGAAAGGCGTCACCCATGACCGTCGACTGACATCTCTCTGCAGACCACTTTCTCTGTCTGGGCATCTCGGGCACTCGCTGGGTGGGCTGAAACCCATCTCGAACCCCCACTCACGCGGGTGCCCTCACTGGCAAGACTACGATCGTATCCGGGTATGTCATTGTCACCTTCAAGCTCCCACTGCAAGTTGCTGACCACTCGCCACAGTGCTCCTCGCGGACTTGATCTCAACATTGGGGCACTCGCTGGGTGGGCTGAAACCAACATTCGAACCCCCACTCACGCGGGTGCCCGCAGGAGGCCGGCGTCAAGGCCGCGCAGGACTTGCAGGACCAGACCGGCGTAAAGGTCATCTTTGTCAGGGTAGACTTGGTGAGGCTTTCTTCAGACCTTGATGTCGGTCCAATGCATTTGCTGATCCGCTCAAGGGCCGCCGAGCAAGCTCATTCACACAGAGACCACCACCAATCCTGACATCAAAGGGGCGGTGGTGGTCTTTGTTGAACTCAGCCGGCATTGCCGAGTATGTTCTGCCACCACCTCACCATCAGCCATCAACTGACATCACGCAGATCCAACATCCCGGCTGAGAAGTACGCCGGACAGGCCTTCCGCAAGACGATCGACGTCAACCTCATCGGCGCCTTCGGCCCGCAACGATGGAAATATCGCAGCCGCCGTCAACAAGGTCTCCGACCACTTCGGCTCCACCGATGTGCTCATCAACTCAGCCGGCATCACCGAGTATGTGCTGCCACCACTTCATCATCGGCCATCAACTGACATGGCACAGGTCGAACATCCCTGCCGAGACATACGATGGCAAGGCCTTCCGCAAGACTATCGACGTAGCCTCCGGGCTGGCATCACTCGCCGCGTGGCTATCTTGGCCCTCGCCAGCTCTCCCGACCAGAATGGCTTCAGCACACCGCTCTTCCCACAGCAACGGCGACGTGATGTCCCGTGAAGTACATAGCCAAGGCGTTAGGACTAAGGGTCCTGGGTCGAAGGAAGTGGTCATTTCAGATCTCACGCGGGATCGTTGCACCAACCGAACATCCTCTACATCATGGCGGATCAGCTCGCGGCACCACAATTGAAGATCCTCAACGAAGACCCTCAAATCAAGACGCCCAACCTCGACAAGCTCGCCGAACGATCAGTCGTCTTCGACTCTGCATACTGCAAGTCGCCATTGCGCACTCCCAGCCGCATGGACATGATCACCGGGCAACTTCCACCCAAGATTGGCGCATACGACGACGCTTCACCACGACTCAAGACTCACCACGAAGGCCAGCGTCGCGGCTGGGAAGTACGACGGCAAAGCATTCCGCAAGACCATCGACGTAGCCTCGGCGCCGCCGTGATTCATCATCAAGAAAGGCAAGCCACATCAGCCCACGCACATGCACAGTCACCTCACACAAGACGTCACCATCGCCATGTCTTTCATGATGCTCCCTCGCCACACAATTCGTGGCAGCGACCCACGGCTGATGCGCGCTTTCCACCACCGCTCAGAGCAAGCTCATCGACTCGAAGACCGCGACCAGTCCTGGCATCAAGCAAAAGACCGCCTTCACCAACGGACCTCGCGCCGTCAAGCCGAACGTTAAGATTGTCTGCTTTCCTCGACAATTTACATCCGCCACTGCCCGTCAGCTGCTGTGCCCTCGCAATTGTCGCCGAGGTGACCACGCCTGCCTTTGACGCATTATAGGCGCACTGTGGCTGCGGGTAGTTGACGATGGTACCGGCGTTGCACGGTAAGCTTCCCTTCCTCAAATTTGGCATCACCTAACATTTTCGTACAGGGAGTCAGTCCCTGGCAGCGCCGGAACCATCGTCAACTACCCGCAGCCACAATGCGCATACAACGCCTCAAAAGCAGGCACGTCACCTCCGGCAACCTTGCAGACGCTACACGTTCTTCTCCAGCCTCCATGGTCATTGGTGCCCTCATCAACAATGTTGACTCTCGCACTACTGCTTGCCAGGATCCAAGATGTCCCATTGAGCCCGAGGTCTCCACGACTGCCTGCAACAAACAACAGCTTGCGTCATCGCAGAGATCAGGATTTCCTGATCGAGTGAGCGCGTCCCACCTGTTCACCGCGTCTTCTTCTGCTAACATTCTCCAGGTCGGTACTCTCTTCACTTCGCCACTCAGCATCTGGGCATGCGTCGAGGTTTGGCATTGGGAATGGAAGGTCATGGCTGTCATGGCAGATAGGGAAATTGGGGGGATTTCCGGGAGCCGTTGCTAGGAAGAGTCATGGATGGGAGGTGGTTGCTGTCCGGAGAGTATTGGAACGAGGGAGGCTCGCGCTCAAAAGTCATCGCCCGTGGTGGCTGTTCAGTGTACATCGTTAGCTTGCAAGGTCACTCCATCAATAACACCTTCCCCACAGAGGCGCATGAGTGTACTCCCTGGCCGATGACGGGACCGCAATGGCACATCTCCATGCCAAGTGAACGGTCTTTGCAGAAGTTCAACCAATTTCAACGATCAACGAAGAATGAGATCACCCGACCGCCAACCAACAAATAACGCTCCTCCAAGCAATCTGCATCCGTCGACACACTCATTATCGCGCCACCCATATCCTCCGCCAAGAGCATGGAAGTGCCGTCCAAATCCTTTGTCTTCCCAAATAGGAAGTAGTCGAACATTTCCAACGCCCGTCGATGAATGCCCCCCCCCCTTTGTCAATAGTCTTTCTTCCAAAGTACAATACTAAGCCTCCCTCACCATGCAAGCAGACAGACCCAAAACCGCACTCTTAAACCCCGTCCTCCTCCTTCACCTTCCAACTCCTCTCCTCACCCTCGACAACCCTCAATCGAGAAAGCCCCGTCTACCAAACCAAAAATGCGTTTCCCAACCACCCTCCTCCTCCTCCTCCTCGTCTGCCTCGCAGCCCTCACCCTCGCCGAAACCGACGAACGCTTCTGCCGCATCCGCCGCCCGAAAGCCTACGGCGCCATCGACACTTTCTGCCGCAAATCCCGGCGCCTCATCGTGCCCTCCGAGTACGCCAAGGTCGGAAAGAAAGACCCCGGTTCTGGTCTCGCTCGGGCTTGGATCACCGGCAATTGTGGTGGAGGCCAGTGGATCCCGCAGAGGTTTTGTCGCTCGCAGTTTTTCAGTATGTGCCGCGGGAAGAAGCAGAGTCGGAAGTATGGGGATCGGAATTGTCAGCATTGGGTAAGTTGATTGTGTACTTGTGCGGGGTTGAAAGGGGGGTTGTGCTGACTTGTGCTGTAGCATATTTCTTATGATCCCCTTGGAGGTGCTATTTAGTTGAGCTCTTTCGCTCTGATCGAGAGGTAGCCTTGCTTTCATGATGGCATCGCGATCCATCCTTGGAGGGAGACAGAGACAGACGGAGTTGTTTAGAAATCGTCGTTAGTTTTGATCGAATGTATTGAGTTTCCATACTGCTGTTCTGTCAGCTGCCCGTGACCCTGTACCAATCAAACCATCCCCAAATTCCCAATCACGACACCCAGACTCTCAAACCAGAATCTCCTCTTCACTCCCAACCCACCTTTCACTGCCTCGCCGGCCTTGTGAGTTGTAGATTGATCAACAAACTCGCCCGTCTCCTCATCGAACTTCCCCTGACCGGCGCTCGCTCGCCTCAGGACTTCTCGTGCAGGACTGCTGAAGGTTCCTCCCGTAGCGACACTGATGGGCTTCAGCGGCGTCGAGCCTTCGACCATGACCATCGCAAGAGGATAGCGGCGTTCGATACCAGCTGGTGTCCGCTGTGCTTTTTCAAGATGCGGCTTGATCAACCCCGGCGGTGGTGCGGACTGACCCGTTCCATTGTCTTCGTCGTGAGGTGCCGGTCCGCGATGCTCGGAGACGACAATCACCAGGCCTAAGCCAATATCGTCGCCCCGATTCCCAGCTGCGATAGAGGGCGGTGAAACAGCTGGGACATTCGCTAGCTTCTCGTTGAAGCTGCACCCACCGCGCTTGATCACCAGCACTTGGTATGATTGGGCGATGTGGGAAGGTAAGCGATGCCCGCAGAGTTGATCATCGAGCCAGAAAATCTTCTTGAGTGGGAGTTTGCCGAGCTGATGAGCAGGAGCGGCGTCTTCGTCGAGGATAGCGGGAAGAGGAGCAGCACCTGGTCCGGAGGGGAGAATAGCGGGGAGGCTGTGCCGGATGTAGTGCTGAGGTGGAGACGTATATGATGGGGAAGACGTTGGACGAGGGGTTTGAAGGCTTGTCTTGACCCTCTCAATGGCGGAAGTCGAACCGAGGAGGGTTGAGAGCATCCCTTCGAGCTCGTCCCACATGTTGTCAAGAGTGGTGTTCTCGGCGTCGGAAGCGTCATCCTCGTCAACAAGGATGGGAGTCGCTGTGGCTTGGTGACCAGCAGGAAGCGGGATGTCGATGATAAGATCGAGCATCTCGCGGTCTTTCACGCGAGTGAAATGAGGATCACCAGGACTGATGGCCTTCAGAGCATCGCTTGTCAGCAGAACTCGCTCGTCTCGGCCGAGAGCCCAATTCGCGATGCCGTGGATGCGGTACTCTTCACCAACTTCATGGAGAAGGGAGGAGCCGTCACTCATGGGCAGAAGGATGGACTTCGGTTCTTGGATCATGTTTAGGCGGAGGTTGGAGAGAGAGTTGATAAGGATTCCATCAGCCAGTTTGTGGAGTGCGCCTAATCGCGGCAGACCGTTGTCCGTCTCCGGGTTGGTGGTAGAGCTCAGCACTGGGAATGTAAGGGTACTGATGACCGGGTCGGCAACGGGAGAACTGAGGCCGTTGATAGGGATCAGGTCTTTTGAAAGTGTCCATGGAAAGAATGTATAGTTCGTTGGACTCCGGACGTCGGCAAGAGATATGCCGGGACTAAGAGGCGAGCTTTTCATAAGCGCGGAAGAGCGAGCGGGATTGATTGGTACCATGTGAAGTTGAGCGACTGCCGCAGCATGAAAGAAGTCGAACCGATTGACCACGTTGCTGATAGTGAAAGGCATCGGAGGCTGCGGAATGGAGCACGTTGGTGCGGATGAGTTGTTCTTCTGATGATTCTTGTCTGATCTCTTTGTCGCACCGTTGCCGCCAGATTGCGATCCATGATTTGATGGAATGACCAGCGGATGACCCTCTGTGGTGAACACGACGGCTCGATCAAGCTTGTTCAATGGGTGGTCCTCGCTGAAAAGGAGATACAGATACTTGGCAGTCTCTCCCAAGAAGAAGCTTTCCATGCGATCTCTTTGTTCTCCAGTGTTGACATCGCCCAGATCAGCCCAGCCGCACTTGGTCCAGCACCTTCGACGGATATCTCGCAGTGCCATCTCACCGGTGTGCAAATAGTATGGATCCTTGGTTGCTTGGAACAGATGAAACGTGCTCTCAATGAACTCCGGTCGCCCAGCCCAATGTCGGAAGTGAGGATCGATGTAGGCATTGGGAACATGCCATCTTTCAGGTAGCGCACTGTATCTTGTCCAGAGAGCACTGAACAAGAGATGAGACTCGATGGCTTCATCAAGCTTCCCAGCAAGGACAAGAAGACCAGGATAGTACGCAGACAGATTGTCCACCCAGTTGTATCTTGGAGCTCCGTTCATCGCGTCGACTTGAGCATAATAGGGATACTTGTCATGATGGCTCTTGCGGTAGATGTGTCTCTTCACAGCAGCATGAGCATCTTCCCACACTCGAAGAAAGTTGTCCGGCGAGTCGATCGAGGCATTGGCTGGGTCGTACGGAAGGTTGCTGAGCAATATGTGGGACTTGAGCGAGTACTCAAAGAACGAATCGATGCCGGCTCCGATTCCAGCAAGCGGAGGATTGGTCCAAAGTCCACTCTCCGCATCGATACCATTTCCAATGAGACCAATTGCTGAACGGCGTTTCCATATAGCCCAGAAAGCACGCTTGCCAAGATTTTCGAATCGCATATCACCAGTGAGTCGACTGAGGGTTGAGAACTCCAGGACTAGACTGCCAGCTCCAGCGGCACAATTCTCCGTAATCTCGCGTGGTTCTGACTGAGAGCCATCGGCCCGGCAGAACCCTTCGGTATCGAGGTAGAATGGAATACCGGTGCGGAGGTTGACTCTCGGATAGGGAATGTCTGTGGATGTGCTGAACGCGGGAAGGAGTCTCGACGCAAGATCGTGGGCTAGGTTGAGCAGTTGTCCATTGTAGACCAAGCCGTTCTTCCACTTGATGCCGGGATTCTTGCCTTTCTTCCAGACTGGACTGTAACCACGAATGGGCAGCTCTCCAACAGCAAAGAGATGCGCCGACAGCAGTCCTCCCACACCACGAATGTTCGTCTCAAACACCTGCACCTTGCTGTCCAGATCGAATCCGCAAGCTCTTGTACCGCATCTCGTGCTGTCGGTCCCGCCGCCATATAATTCAACCAGACTCTGTATACCATCTTGAAAGTCTCGCAATGGTTGTCGCTTGTCTTGCCTCCCCTCTTCCTGCTCTGAGGCCAAGATTGCCAGGGTCGATAGCGAATCGATCAATGTCAAACTGTAGTTCCCCAGCACATCGTTCAATCCAATGTCGGCCGGATTGTCTCGATTACGGGTCTGCGGTTTGCAGGCTATCGGTCGCAGTTCGTCCTCGGGATAGGCGTGGGCAAGGTAGTTGTCATATCCATGGTAGAAGAGGTCTTGAGTATCTTGTCTGGATGGAGTATCAGCTCACGTGTCTGTTGCAGTATATTTCCTCGGTATTCTCTGACCTCAAACTCGCAATGGTGTCATCGGTCATGCATTTCGCGACTGTCGGCCAGACTGCCAGCGACAGAAGAATGAACGACAACATCGGCCATAACGGTGATAGTCGACAACATTTGGTAGCGATCAGGTGCATCGACGACACGGCGCATGCCGCGGGAGATCTGGAGAAGAAGTTCAAGCGAGTTGGGAAGAAATCATGCTGTGGTCATGTCCTCGCTCTCCGGTCGGTCCAGAGTCAATCGATATCAACGTTTATGCGCAAAGAAGCGATGTGTTTGTTCCAGATGCCAGAGTGTCATGTCGGCAGGCATGTGGTGACCCTTTCGTCGCGGGAGTGCTGGGCTGCCGCTCGGATCGGCTAAAGTCTCGTGGACCACATTTCCTGGCGTTGCGTCTTCTATTAAAACTTGCGACACGCTCGCAGTCACATCCATCACATCCACGCTCGCTGCGGATTTACAGTGAGAGACTGGACGCCGGCGATGCTCGCTGTATAGGACGCTCTTTACAACATTCCTCTCCGCGACCTCATTCCTGCCACGATGCTCTCTCGAGTGGCTCTGCGAGCTACGGTCCTCCGACATGGCCCCTCATTCACACCAGTTTCATCACTACAGCTAAGAACATATGCCGCTGCCGGAGGAAAGAAGCCGCCAAAAGCTGCTGTATCACCTCTGAAAGCAGCCCGACCAAAAGCTTCGCCTCCTCCGCCGAAACCACACACTGGACCCAAAAGACAGACATCACCAGGGACAGCTCTGCCCAAGGACCAGACATGGAAGCCCGAGGATGGAATCAAATTGAGTGGCGCTTCTGCGGCTGCAGCGGCGACGAACAAAGTGAAGGATGCGGCGCAGGCAGCTACATCTCCAGTGGAGGGTGCGAGACCGGACGACAGAAAGACGAGACGCGATTCGCCCATACAGGACAACGCAGCAGCACCGCAGGAACCCATTGCACAAAGGATGGACATGGATGAACCGGTACCAGGATCTATAAGGCAAACGGCACAGGACAAGATTGCGGAATCAGAGAATACACCCCAGCAGTCGGAACATCCGGCGCAGGACAAGATTTTGGAGTCGGAGAGCACACCTGAGCAGCCAGCTCAACCTCTGCCGGATCTACGCCAGGGCATCCCATCCACATTCGATTTCGAGTTTGGCGGTGCAAAGCAGAGCGCGTCGAAAAGCAGCGCTGTAGCGGATGAACTTTCCCAAGAGGATAAACTCGACCTCGCATCCGCGCCGGCTGAAGGAGGCCGTCGTGGAGGTCGCGAGGAGCGAGACTACGACCAGTCCGCATACGAGACATCCGTGGACAGACGTCGCCGGGCGATGGCGAGATGGCTTTATGTGTTTGTGACACTGGGCGCAGTCGGCACTGGCGTATACTTCTCTCGACCTTTCGGCGATCTCGACGAAATTCCCAAAGGACTTGAAGCTCCAGACACCACCAGCTGGTCGCCAAACAGCATGTACCGCCGCGTGCGTGCTCGCATGGGCCACCAGATGGGATACTACACAGAACCATCATTCCCCAAACTTCTCCCTGATGTACCCGAGTCTCAGCGCCCGCCAATGACTCTCGTCCTCAGTCTGGAAGACCTCATGATCCACACGACGTGGGACACCAAGAATGGCTACCGCACAGCGAAGCGTCCGGGTATCGACTACTTCATCCGCTACCTCTCGCAATACTACGAACTCGTCCTCTTCACCTCTGCACCACGCGCCATGGCCGATCCCATCGTAGCGAAGCTCGACCCCTTCCACTTCATCATGTGGCCTCTCGGCCGCGAAGCGACCAAATACGAGAACGGCGAGTACGTCAAAGACCTCTCCTACCTCAACCGTCCCCTGAACAAAACCCTCATCATCGACACCCACGCTCCACACGTTAAGAACCAACCCGAAAACGCCATCATCATCCCCAAATGGAGCGGTGACCCTAAAGATCCCCACGTCAAAGACCTCGTGGCGCTCATCCCCTTCCTCGAATACGTCGCCACGGTCGGCGTCGACGATGTTCGTCCCGTGCTGGAATCCTTCTCGGGAACTTCCATCCCTGAGGAATTCGCCCGCCGCGAGTCCGAAGCAAGGGCGAAATTCCAAGCGCAACTCGCGCAGGAACGCGGACGGAGAGGGAAGTTCTCACTTGGTAGTATCGCAGGTAGCTTGGGCGTCAAGGGCGGCGCGATGGGTGGTGGAGGCATGGTGCTGGGAGATGGACAGAGTGTGGCGGAGGGACTCGCGCAGGGCAAGATGCTGAGCGATCAGATCCGTGAACAAGGGCAGAAGCAGTACGAGCATTTGGAGAAGCAAATTCGGGAGCATGGGGAGCAGTGGTTGAAGGAGGAGCAGGAGGAGATGAAGAAGTTGCAGGAGGCGCAGATGAAGGATATGAAGAAGGGGGCGTTGAGTTGGTTTGGAGGAGGAGGGGAGAAGTAGAGGCGCCGAGTGATGTGGCGTGGTGGGATGATCTTCTTCGCTCTGTTGTGTGTAAGGTATGCGGCTTTCCCTTTCCCGGGAATCAGAGTCGGGGTCTACGAGCTGATGGGCATGTGTATAAAAGGGAGGTGAGCATTGGGCTTGTGCATTAGCGTTTATGGACGAGATGTGCACATGTAGAGAGAGAACAAAGTATCGGCACTGAGACACATTGGGTCTGTAATGCAGTCCTGCATTGCTCTCTCCCGTCGTCCTAAGGTAACCTAAGCAGACGTTGGTTCCCCATCAATTCGGGTCATCAAATTGTGAAGACGCCGGACCCCGCTCCGCTGGGAGACCCTTGCCGAACCACACCTTTCCATTCCAGGTTGTCACGACTTCGACCTGACGACATCAATCAAAACGACATCGTCCTCCCGTCGAGGTTTCGGCGACATTCCGGCAACCATGTGCGGAAGATACGTCCTCAGCATGCGGCCTGGCCAATATCGCCAAAGATTGGTCGAACAAGACATGCCCGTAGAAGAAGCTCCAAACGATGAAGAGATCCGCTCAACCTACAACTTCGCCCCCAGCTACCACGGCCTGATCTACCGCGCCAACACATCCGGCCGCGGCGGCGGCGATGAGCAAAATGATGCCCGCGACGGCGAACCATCTCCAAAAAAAGCGAAACTCTCCCACCCCTCATCTTCTCAACCCCAAGTCGACGGCCTCGCCACCAAACAAACAAAATACAAACTCCAAGCCGCAAAATGGGGCCTGATCCCCTTCTGGACCAAACGGCCACCCGACTACGCCAGCCAAATGCGAACCATCAACTGCCGAGACGACAGCCTGATTGAAAACCGCGGCCTGTGGAACACCATGAAGCAGCGAAAGCGGTGCATCGTCATCGCCGAAGGTTTCTACGAATGGCTGAAGAAGAACGGCGGCAGAGTCCCGCACTACACGAAACGCAAAGACGGGCAACTAATGTGTTTCGCGGGCCTGTGGGACATGGTGCAGTACGAAGACAGCGAGGAGAAGCTGTATACCTACACCGTCATCACGACCGACTCGAATTCGCAGTTGAAATTCCTGCATGATCGCATGCCGGTGATATTGGAGCCGGGGAGTGAGCAGATGAGGAAGTGGTTGGATCCGAGCCGGGTGGGTTGGGATAAGGAGCTGCAGGGCATGTTGAAGCCGTTCGAGGGGGCGTTGGAGTGTTATCCTGTTGATCAGGCGGTGGGGAAAGTCGGGAATAATTCTCCGAGTTTTCTGATTCCGATCGATAGTAAGGAGAATAAGAAGAATATTGCGAATTTCTTTGGGACGCAGAGGGCGACTGCTAAGGAGGTGGCGGCGAAGAATGAGATTAAGAGGAGGAATGATGAGGAGGCGGAGGTTGAGCGGGATCCGGATGAGGAGAGGGAGACGACGATGAAGATTGAGTCGACGGAGGATAATGCTCCGTTGCCGAAGCCGAAGGACGAGTCGGAGCGGGACTTATCCCAACGTATCGAGGACGAGAATGCGAAAGTGAAGGATGGAGATATTGTCGAGGCGATGGAGAAGCATACCGAGCAATCGATCAAGCGTGAGCTATCCGACTTGGATGATGCTTCACTCGTTGAAGCAGCCGAAGGACCGCCTAAAAAAGCTGTGAAAACAGAAGAGTCGAATGCCTCGCCATCGAAGAGCTCTCCGGTGAAGAAGCCGGCGGGCAAGAAAACGAGAAGTGCAGTGTCGAACGAGAAAGTGGCAAAGACGCCGACGAAAGGAGGGAATGCCAAGATTACCAGTTTCTTTGGGAAGTGAGAGAATATACAGTACTGTTCCACTTTAAGCCCGCCGAGCAAATCCCACCACTGAGTCCACTCCATGGAAAGCGGAAGGTGGTGGGCGGGAGCAGCTCACGCCTGCGGGCGTGCGCAAAGGTTGTAAATGCTCGTTCGGAATTCGTCGGATAAAAAATACATTTCTTTGGGAAGTGAGAGACGAGATTGTCAAATTACAGGTGCTCAACAGACTTCCGTGCCGACCGCCTTTGATCAGATTTCACAATCTCTCATCCTCATCCTCATCCTCATCCTCATCCTCATCCTCATCCTCATCCTCATCCTCGAACCAAGCCTGCATCAAAGAGCTCTGTGCCTGTTAGCACAATGCAAATACAACATGAACATCGACGTACCCCATGAACACGCCCGCCAAAACAGCTACGGAGGACAATCGAAGACCTTCGGGCAATCATGAAAAAACGACGCCCAGTCCTCGGGTGACTCGTAGGAATCCTCGTGGGAACACAAAGTGTGTGGGCATCCTTCTTGATAGTCGTCATGTGAGGAGCAGACCAGCCCTTCCACACGCGGCATGTTCTCTGGAGAGTAAAATGTGCAAGGTCAGCGGACAGTCTGCAATGGATGGAGGCCCGGTCTCCGAGACACGCAGGCTTTCTGCACTTCGGTTTCTTTCCCCCTTATTGGGTCCACCAGCGATTCTTCCACCGCAATTACGGTCGTGGCAGTAGCCTTCGTTTCCAGCCTGTAACACACACGGCGTATTAGTCTGTTCGGTCTGCGGCCTGACAGACGCACCAGGAGCCGCAAGCCAAGCTGGATCCGAAGAGGCAGAAGACGGTGAAGAGGTGGAGATGCATGGTTTAAAGTGTCGAATTGCTGCCGGGGTATGGAGGCAGGAGGTGGGCAGCACTTCTGTCGATTTTTGAAAGAGAGCAGGTCGGGGGTGCTCTTCTGTGGGAGAAGTGCCTCCTTCAATATCGCGAGCAGCAGCAGGTCGGCCATACGCTGAAGATGAAGCCTGACAATGAGCGTGTATGACCGGCATGCCCACTGGCATGGCGACAGATGGTGAGGCGTGCCTAGCTGTATGTCTGCTGATACAGCAGCGATATTCGAGCCTCATCTGGCATAGCCATCTCTGGATTGGAAGGGCTAATGGAGTCACAAAAAACCGAACATAGGCCAATATGAAGTCCAAGGTTGAAGCTTGGAGGCGAAGCCTGTGTAGATCTCGCCAGTGTACACGAAGCATGGTGACCGATCGTGGGGCACGCCTCGATTGTACACATTCCCAGCTACCTGTCTCTCGAGTACGAAGAGTGCACGCATGAAGGGGCCAGCGCTCGAGACCGGCACTCGATGTTGACGACGAATAAGCTTCGAAGCGGTCAAGGATTTTGGAGCCTGCAAAGACGGTGGGGATCTTAATGGTGACCTTTTGCATGTCAATCTGCCTTCCTGGGCCTGTCAATTGGGACAGTGCTTCGCCGGATACTGATGGAGCGCCCACATTCTATCCTGAAGTACCGGATCTACTTGACGTTGTCCGAAATACGGAATGACGATGGTGCTTCTCAGCGGACGTCTTGCCTGCTGACCCTGCGCAGGTTTGTCGCAGAAAGGCACGGTTCGTACAGCAAACCAGGGGTATGTTCAGGCCACGATTGACTTCAGGCTATTGGGGCCAGAACGAAGTGGACGGCACTCCTATTTGCAGACGTCAGCTCGTATACAGCGTGTTGGCACATCGGAGTGGTCACCGTCCAAACCTTGCCTAGGGGTAAAGGCCTGTTTACCGGGAAGTCAGCCAATTGGGACTTGTTACAATGTGGCTATTGAGTCATGCATCCGATATCGGTTATCGGTCTATATATATAGCACTGTAGGTAGTAGTCAGGAATTTAATCTTTTTCGGCTCTAATCTTCAACAGGTTATAAGCCCGGTTAGCGCTTTAAGGCATTAATTGCTACATCTTTATACAATTATAAGCCTTATTAATTAATTATTTACTATAACCGTATGCACTAGCTGTATACGGGGACGGATTAATTAACGTCTAATCGTTTTAAAAAATACTAGAGCCTACTTAGAGAATCTAGTGCATCTAGCTTAGAGATTAATATACCGATGTCGCCGTTAGACTCCTTAGTCCGGTTTAATAAACTAGGCCTTAATCTTTTTAACTATTAGTATAGTCTATAGTTAAACGCTATTATCTACGAAAATCTAACGTACCTAATATATTAAAGAGGCATACTTGCCGTTAATTTAAAAAACCTAATACGCTATCGTTACGGTATCTATGTTTTCTATATAGCTAGAACGGCCTATTAAATTTTCAAGGACTTTATAACCTAATGCGGTCTAGCTAGTGTCTAAGAACTTACTTAGTTACTAGAGATTATAATTCTACTTCTACCGCATACTAACTATTAAAGGTTATTAATTTTTCTATAATAGCTCCTCGAAGACTATTAAACGAGACACTAGAGCAAAAGGCCGAACGTAAACGCTTTATAAACGCTAAATATAAGCGCGCAGAAAGACATCGTAAGGCATAAGCAAAGATTTAAGCTAAGGAATCTTAAAAATAAGTATAGTTCGAACTTAATATATAGAAGGCTACGGGCTCTAGAAAGCGACTATTCTCGTTAC
>JYJE01000996.1:0-13284 GCA_000983655.1 Zymoseptoria brevis
TAAGAAGTTAAGAAGTGCGGTCGAACTTAGATTACTAAGCTACGGGAGCACCTAGCACTACCTTAATACGGAAGGAGACCTGCCTATTCCGGCCATTGTAACACCTCTAAAACGTTATCTTAACGACGGTACAAACGCGCTCGAATTCGAGTCTTAAGACGATGATTTTAAGCTTTAGTTTTGAAGCTTATATTTCATAGAAATTTTAAGGTGTCGCTAAGTAGACCCTAGAAGTTCGGCTCGGAGGCGGTCCGCGCGCGGGCCGCGAATTTAAGCTAATTATAAATTCGACAATCCTAGTAATTTTTACGCTAGTAGAACTTTAACTATTTCTTAAAACTTCCGAGAATTCTAGGCTTTTTCATTAACATTTACTAACGATTTATCGTAGAGGGCTTTAAATGTAAGCCTATTAGAGCTATACGTATAGCCGACGGCGAGCTTATATATACGATAGTATAGGCCCATCCGGAGCGCATTAAACTCCTTACTAGGCGTAGATATCTAACCCTTATAGATGCTACGTATAAGACGAATTACCTCGGCTAGCTACTCTTTACGCTTATCGTTCGTAATAAGTCTAGCTACTAGCGTCCTTATATACACTTCCTAGCGTAATTAGAAGATGCTAATATTATCGCTGTATGCCTCCGACGGATCGTACGATGGTCTGGCGGCCGTAGTAGCTAGCGACCTCGTTACTTTATAATAGACGACTTAGCGGCTAAACGTAAGGTAGTACGAATAGTGTTTAGTACGCACGACGAGCCTATTAATAGTAACGAGGAGCTTGGCGCCGACGACCTCGACGTTGATGGCTAACTATTTAAGCCCTATGTCGTTAGGCACCTTCTCTATTATATTTATCTTATACGGTTAATTAAGCGGAAGTTTAGCGGTTAAGCCCTTACTAAGGTTGTTAAGAAGTTATTCGTAGCCGTACGATACAGACGTTTAGTCGCAGGCTGCTTAGAGTTATTATAAGAAGCGCTTAGTCTACTACTACTCGATAAGAAGTACGATAATCTAACGATATATATTAATAAGGAGCTTAAGGATAACATCCGGTTATAGGCTAATGCCTATCGATAGGAGTTACTCTTCCTATAGTAAGTTAAGACGACCAATCCCCTCGAAGGAGTCTATAATAGATATAAGACGACTAACGCTAAGCTCCTTATAGCCTTATTATTTATACTGGCCGGCACCGCTATATACGTAGAGTAGAAGAACGCTTAGTTTAACTAACGTACATAGAACGCTATAGAGCGAGAAGGCTAGTGCGTCTACCCCTTAAGCACCGGTAATGGTAGAGCGGCATTTAGCATCGACTTCCTCGAAGAATAGCTACCGAAGTTTCTATAGCTACAACAACGAGCAATTAGCTATTAGATCATCTAGTCCAAGAGGCTAGAGTTTAAGCTAGAGCCCTTATAAGATAACCTTAATTGCACGTACAAGTGGTATAGATTGCACAACCTTCTATGCGCTTATGTGTAGTATTAGCATCGACACCTCTAATGTATTTAAGAAGCTTATCTCGAACGGTAGCTGTTTATGTTCACTAACGGCAACATAGAGGTATACGATACCGCTTCCTTAGACTATATCGTTTAAGAGCTTAATAACGAGACTAGAGCGCTACCGGCTTACCGACTAAACATCCGCAACGCCGCAGACGAATACGACAGAGCTATATATCGCATTAAGGAATCCCTTAATGAATAAGACGCTACGGCGGAGGTAAGGCAAGAGACATAGACTCGTTTTAAGGCTATATATAATAGTGCTATTAGACCGGTGCGAGCAGTAGCTACTCGAGTAGCTATAAAGGAACGACTAGATTATAACATAGAGCCGGTGCTATTGCCTCTACAACTTCTACTTACGCAACAATAAGCAGAGCAACAATTATAGCGGCTACTAGCCCTTAGCTAGTATTATATCAAATTAGAGCCGGACGAACGTATAACCATCGACCTTACACTCGACGAGCTAGCGACGGCGACGGCGACGACGATAACTATACCACCGCCTTTAAGGAAGAAGCGAGCATCGAAGAAAGAGAAGGTAGCAATATAAGGCACTACTACTACTACCACTACCGTAAAGAAGAAGAAGACAGTAACTAAGACGGTAACTAAGACGGTAACAACAACGACGACGACTATACCTCTCGATCTATACTAACCTCTACCGTCGGCGCAAGGAGGGCAACATAACCCGGAGGCTGGCCCTTCTATAGTGAAGGGCCTACTAAAGAAACGACGGAAGGTAGGAGCGGTGGCGGCGACGGCGCCGGCTAGTAAGGGCAGTATAGATACAGCAGATATAACGCAATTAACGCAATGAACAAAACGGTTACTAATGTTAATAAACGAACGATAGTTGTAGTCTAAAGGTAGACATTTACTAGTACGCTCTACGAACATCTCTTACTTACGTAAACGACTCGCACGGAAGCTAAAAACGTTATTGCCGGTGTTAAACGTATGGCCAATAAGAGCGCGAGAAACTCCTTTAACTTTCTATCTACTACTACCCCGGCGGCGACGACGGCGATAGTAACTATTAAATATACTAACTCCGACATCGGCAGCGACGACGAGGTAGACGCGACGCATTCACGACTATTACGCGTAACGACATTAACTAGCATAGTGAGTAAGACCGAGGATTACTCCGGTTTGTTATTATAGACATATCTATACTAAGTAGGCTTTTCTTATATCGACTACCTAACTATTTACTTAACGTAGACTCTAGCTTTTCTATACGTTATATCATTCACCTACTAGCAAATTGCGGCCTACGGTGCTCTACTCTTTCTTCCTACTTCTACTAGACATAAGCGAATCTAGTGCGGTGAACAATTAATCTTACTAATCTACCGGAGGTAGTAAGATTAGTATACGCTTTCTACATAGATTGTGAGATTAATTAATCTTACTAGCTATAGTGGATTAGTGAGAATAAACCGGATTAATTAATCCTTATAGATTGGTGCGGATTAGTAGATTAGTATATTCCGTAGTAAGAGCCTGCTATAGGCACCGCCGGAGGCTCTAGCGCGCCGTAGGCGATTTTTTTAATAGATTAATTAATCTAAATAGCCCGTAGATTAATGGATTAATGCACTAGAGCGGTAGATTAGCTATATTGTCGACGTTGTTGTTATAAAGGTATAGGTTAGGGTTAATTCGAAGAAGTTATAAACCTAAGCTTAAACCCTAATTGCGGAGCCTTATAAATCTATCGATTCTATTAGTCGGGGAGTATCCGAAACGCGGGGGCCCCGCGCATATGCTAGCGTAGAGCCGTATTATAGCTCTAATCTAACTTTATATACTTCTTAATACTAGATTTCTCTACTAAGAAACCTATATATCGCGTCTATAGTAGGCGCGTTATAGAGATCTCGAACGTCGCTTTCGTATAAAAAAAGAATAAGTATTATAGGTAATATAGTTATAGAGATATCGAACCTAGAAAGTTAAGAAGGTTTTAAGATTCGGAATTAGACTTTTAGCTATACTAATCTCTCTCGATTTATTTACTTTAAAGCTAAATTTACTAAAACAATACTTAACCTTATAATATAAATACCTACTAAACGCTATATTAAACTTTAAGTCCTACGTATTTAAACACGACCCTTCTTATATATATACGATATTAGGAAGGTACTATTCTTTACGTTATAAGATATTAATAATACTAGCGTCGGAGATGCTAAGCTATACTATCGAACTCTAATTTTTAGCTTTATTCCTTCGCGTTCTATATTAATAATAATATATTACGTCTATTAACGCCGTAGTCGTCGTAGGCTTAGTTATCGTAGATAGAGTTAGTCGTATTATTCGATAATACCGCGAGCGCCCTATCCTCCTTAGTCGCCGGCTTATAGCTTACCGTCCCCTCCGCCCTTTAATAGACTAACGACTTTAATAGTACCGCTATATAACTACCTCCTACTATACCGATTCGTAGCTACGAGGGCCTCGACCTTACGCGCTAGAACCTCCGAGGATACTATATCTCTTAGTCGGTATTATAAAAGGACTCGTAGGTATAGAAGTATAGCTAGCGCGTTAACGATATATATAGTAAGGAATACTAGATATATAAGCTCTATTATACTTCTCGTACGTCGATACTATATCGATATAAGAGCGGCTTATAGACGAGTAGTACTAGTAAGTATATAGTAGCTAAGTATACTATTAACCGCTTAGGCTTAATAGCCGAGGGTAGTATAACTATAAAGAAGAAGCGCTTAATTACTTAGTAACTCGGTATTAATAACGCGAGCGCTAATACCCTTAGTCGTCTATCTACGAATTAGAACGTATTTACCTTTAAGAGCCTACTATTATAATAGATATACTTCTACTATATCCCCTTTAGGAAGGTCGATAACCCTTACTTTATAGCGCTATTACTATACCTCTAGCCTCTATATAAAGACTTACTACCGGATTATACTACTATAAGCCGCTAGATTTATAAGGTATATAATAGATTCGTACCTATTATAATTAAGCTTCTATAGACTATACTCGGCTTAATTTACTTCTTATTCGATCTATAGAGCTTACGTAATAGTCTATCGCTTATAGGTATTATTACTTATTTTATCGATAATACCGGTAAGACGTAGAACTTCCTACTTAGAATACCTACTTACTATAAGGCCTATAGCGGCGTAAGAATCGCGGATATAGTCTCTTTAATAATCTCCTTCTTTAGTATACTAGTCGAGAAGGTAGGCTACTTCTATAGCGACAATATATATAATAACGATACGTATATAGCCGCCCTTACGAGCATCTATAACTTCGACCCCCTTAAGCGGCGACTACGCTATATTAGCTATATTATTAACCTTATAGCTAAGGTAATTATAGTCGGTTACGCCGACGACGAGGTACTCGAGTAACTACTCGCTAGTAAGTCTAAGGAAGATCGAGAGCGACTAATAGTATAGCGTAAGCGTAGACCGGTTAGTAAGCTATATAACCTTATTACTTATATCCTCCGGAGTACGTAACGTATCGATAGACTAGCCTTATTTTAAGCTAAACTAATAGCCTCCGGTATCGCCGCTAGTAAGGCTATTAGTAAGACGATCTACCGCCTTATTCGTAATAACGACATACGATAGAATAGTCTCTTTACTATAATTACGCGAGCGCTAGAGATTCGTAATACCCTTAAGCGGTTTATACTTAAAGAGATAAATAAGTAGACGAACTATAAGGTATTTAGAGCTATATCTAAGAGCTAATATCTTACTAACTATTACTTATAGAACATATAGAACGCTAAGTATATACATAAGTCGAATCTACTAAAGAAGAAGGCTCGTCTATTACTCCTTAACGATATACTAACCTACGACGACTAGTAGACTCTTACTAAGTATTTTAAGATCCTTAAGCCGCTCGCGAGTACTATAATTCGGTTATAAGGCGACGTTAGTAAGTATAGCTATATATAGGAAGTTATACCGACTATATAATAGCTCCTTACTTACCTTAAAGAGGTAAAGCGTATATATAGTATCGACAACGTAGAGGTCGTAATTATAGAGCATCCGGAGGCTATAGAGCTTAAGTAAGAGCCTTACTTTAAGGCTAATATTAACCTTACGTAGTAGAAGCTAGATACCTACTATACCCTTACCGACCTTACGCCGGTATATATTACGGCGGTAATCCTATATCCTCGCTATAACTATAGCTAGATTAAGCGATATTAGAAGGATAAGCCTAAGTAGATTACCGCCGTAGATACTACTATAGCCGCGCTCTAGAGCGAATACTTATAACTACCGGATATCTTCTCTAAAGAAGCGCGCGCTCTATAACTATTACCGCTAGCCTTACCGTCTAAGCGCGGTAGACGATACTAGTAGACTACTATAGCTATAGACGATACCGTAGGGTTTACTAACATTAGAGGTAGTAGTACTAAAGAAGCCGCTAAAGAACAACGACGCGCGGTCGTAATACCTTAAGAGTAATAGATTCTATATTACTTACTTACCTCTAACTATAAGGTCCGTAATCCCTTCGATTAGTAGTAGAGTAAGCGCCTCGAATAGCCTTAATTAATACGTATAGTATTCGATATCCTTACTACGCCGCTAATAAGTAACGCTCTAGAGCGATAGTTTAGTTAGACCGGACTTATAATTACCGACTACTATAATAACCTCTTAGAGTATACTATAAATGTAGCTAGCTACTTATAGAGCTAGACTAAAGAGAAGGTTATTAAGTAGACGGTAGGATACGTAGAGGTAGCGATAATAATATTATAAGAGCGCTTCTTCGAGGGTAATAAGACTAATACTATAGTAAGGGTAGAGGTAATAATATATACGCCCTTCGACGTTAATAGCTCCTTTAGTATATGAACTAACTACCGCCGCGGTAATAATACCTCCGCCGCCCTTACTAAGAGCCTTACTAAGAGCCGTACTAAGAGCCGTACTAAGAGCTATACTAAGAGCCGTACTAATAACACCTCTACTGCCCTTACTACTATAAACATAGCTAAGTTATAAAAACTAAAGGAGTTTCTAGCCTTCTTATTAGCTAACCGTTTAATAGTAGATTCGTCGTTTCTAGCTCCTATACGAGTCGTTTGCGTAAGTAAGAGATGTACGCCGGCGCGTGCTCGAATATGCGGCCAGAGCAGCAGATATATAGCCCTTAAAACCGCTTCTCAAAACCTCCACTAACAACACTACCACTACTATATCCACCAATCTATCAAAACCTTTAATCCATACTAATCTTACCAGTGCCCTTGGATTAGTGAGATTGGTACCCCTGCGCACCATAGCCATAGCATGGTGAGATTGACCAATCCATGTTTTTTCACCAATCCATCAATCCGTGGATTGATTGTTCACCGCACTGAGCGAATCCTTCGACTTCTTCTCTTAGTCCATGACCTTTATCTTCCTCGCTCCGACAGCGCTCCACATCAGCACTACATTTTCACCACGCGACGTCAGATCCCATTAGATCACAACACGCGAGCTCTTTGACGCTCTCTCCACACGCTCGCCCATCAAACTCGACCGGAAGCATACCACCAACCTCTCCCCCACTCGACATCACCCAAATGGCCGCAAAACACGTCACCGTCGGTGTCGTCGGCATAACCGGATCCGGCAAAAGCCGCACTCTCAACTCTCTCTTCCAGGTCGGCGACATCGCGCGACATCGCGGGGATGGTTCCTACGTCACACTTACCACAAATCTGTACTGCGCAAGGAGAGAGGGCCAGGTCACACCGTTGGTTGCGGAGGTGTTCTTCTGTACAGAAGCCGATCGGTACAAGATGATATCGAGATGGGTTCGCGACTACCATCGCGCCGCCGCTCCCGACCCTGCGCAGAATATGATGGCCACTGCCGCACAGCTGATGGTATGCGAGGCGCTGGAGACCACTTTCACGGATCACCCGGGGTGCGAGGACTACCACGCAATTCACCGATTCTTGCGGGCGACGATCGAGCTGTCGTCGCCAAACTTGTGCAGTGGTCCAACGACCTGCTTGTGCGCACTATCGGGAACGTTAAGACAGTCACGATAACCGCATGCAATGCAAGCGATTTGTCGAGTCAGCCCGAGCCGTACGATTCCAAGATGCGCGAAGGTCCGTCCTTATGGCCGTTCGTCTCCTTGATCCGCTTCCACATCGACGATCCGCTCACGGCGAAAGGTATTCATTTTCTGGATACTCCTGGGCACACCGTGTCAGAATTCACGCGCGAGTACAATGCAACAGCATGCCGTCGAGAGGTCACGCATGCTACGATCACTACACGAACCTGCGTCGCCCTTTCGGATTCGACTGTGCATGCCGAATGCCTGAAGATGCGGCATCTCGGGAGAGATCGAGTCGTTGTCGTCGTGATACGTACGGACATCATCGGCGATCATACCATGTCAGGCAGCCTGCGTGAAGAGGCCACTGTCCGCCGACTCGAAGACCGTTTGACGCAGCTGAAAGCGGAACGCAAGTCTGTCCAGAACGATTCGGAAAATCTTCTCGGGGAGGGTCTTCGGCCGGGCAACGTGGAAGGGTACATCGCGCTAGAATCTGAACACAAAGAGCTAGAGGCTATGATTCGGTCCGCTGTCGCCAAGAAGAAGGTGCACCGTCTCAAAATGCGTGGCGAGATAATCTTTAATGCGCTACAGCCCGACTTGTTTGGGTATACGGAATCTCCGGTTCCAGTTTGTTCGGTCTCGAACTCCAAGTACGGAAAACATTGTCGACGGCTACGAGGCCGCGTATGACAAAGAACCATTCATGTCATTGGAGGAGACGGACATTCCTAATCTGCGGCGGCTGATCAGCATCTTTGTATAGGAGAGCTGGAGGACAAAGACGCAAGTGAGCGGGCTGGAGGTGACCTGCTGACTCCGGAGAAGCGTATGCAAGCCGAGGGCGTGCTTAAGATGCGATATGGGAGCACTTTCTATGGAATTTCGGCGTATGGACGAGTAGTAAATTGTAACGAAGCCTGTTGGGGCAAGCGGAAGTGCAGCGAACTGTTCGTGGGTAGGAAAGCGGCGCTCGAGACGATGATAATCTGGAATAGAGCGGACCATGCGGTATGCTCTGGTTCATGCGCTCTTGAAATCTCCCAGCAGGTTGAACGAAAGGCGCAGGTGACAGCAAAAGACTACGAGACGACATGTTCCGTATCAAGGTTGAAGTAAATGTCTCGCGGCGAAAAGCGAGATTGCGCTCATCGGCGTCAGGTCTCGAACTGTGCTCATTAAGAATTGTAAGCTACCGGAGTGCAACTTTCTCGAGTCTTGCCGGATGCGCAGATCGATGTGTGTACGCGTGCTACCGTAGTACTGCCTATTCGGGCGCGCCTGCCCGTGCTCGCCCGCGACACGAAGCTCACTTCACTTCACTTCCTTCTGTACATTCCATCCGAACACAACGCCACAAAAAACGATGTCCGAAAGCGATTGCAATTTAGTTACTGCCATTGCCCCGTGTCTCATCCCAGCAAAGCTGCTCAAGCGCCTCGAACTACACAACCGATTCGGATAGACACATGGATAGCAAACAAGTCATCCGCGAAGGCCTAGACCTCCTCGTCCCAGAGACAGCTCTTAAGTACCGGGTCGCTCTCTTTGATTTTGCCGAGATCACCATTGAGGGAGCTGCGGAATAGTCGCTGCATGAACAGAACAAAAAGGAGCTGGAGGAAGCGAGGTCTGCCTTGGCCATCGAACAGATTGATCTCGCCAACAGACAGCGTGAACTCTGCGAAGCACAGCAAGATCTGACCGCGGGACAGCGCGACGTCACCAAAAGGGAGAAAATTGTTGCTGAGAAGGAGCGAGATCTCGCGGAAGCGAAGAAGGAGTGGCACGAAATGGAAGCGAAGCGAATGCAGTCACAGCTCAGGGATCAGAGCGATGCTCTGAAGAGGCTTGCGGAAGCCGTTGGCCAGAACACTTCGGCCGTCAACACGTTGTCAGAATTTCTCGGATCGACCTCGTCGTCACCCCGAGAACGAGAGAAGAGGGCCCACCTACCACGACACAGCGAATCAGAGCCGTCGATCCAGCTAAAGGTGTTCGCGTTGCAAAAGTCCTGCTTCGCTTTCGAGACGACAATGGGCACCGGAGGGCAATGGTCAATTCGGAACGCGAGTTCAGGACGTGCCTGAAGTGTAAGGTGGAAGAGGTTGCGGATGTAATGGGTATCCACCAGACAAAGACAAAATGAAATGCTACGGTCTATGAGTGCGCGCATTAGACAACAAGAAAACGACTCGGTCCTGTCACACATTTCCATCCATCTACCTGATCTTCCATTCACTCAGGCCAGCTTTCCGGAAAGGCCTGACGCTTCGTGTTCACCGTGCTCTTGTGACTTCGCGGGGCTTGCTCCCCACCAGTGTATGCACCACCACTCGCCTTGATGTCCTCCAGGCTTGCATTGGGAAGGGTGCCCGCCCCCAGGCACTGGACCCGTCTGATCGCGCGGCTGGGCGAAGTATGCACCAAGTGTGGCCGTGGCGCATTTGGGATGTTTGCGGATCCTTCCATCGCACTGGATCATGGGTCAGATATGCACGCAGAACGGCGGAGAGGAAGTCTTACGCAAGCGGGAACACCAACAGCGCATCTGCCTTGTCTCGGATCGATGTTGGACACGCAGCATATGTCATCGGCTGTGACACGAGCGCCAAAGAAGGCCAGAGCGGCGAAGAGAGTGGCGAACTTCATGTTGGATTTAGGTAGAATTGACGAACAGAGGTCGGACTGACGGTCAAGATGGATGTTGAAATGGAGGTAGACTCGGAATGGAGTTGACAACAAGCACGGAGGTCGGATCGGCTGGTCAAGACGGGTGTTGGTCGAGTGATGAACTTGGATGAATCAGTGCAACGAAGAGGAAGAGTCCTGCCTTTTGAATGCCTTCGCGGTCGAGCGGGTCCTCGTTGCGACTGACGCTGGTAGCGACAATGACGAGCACGCTGGCCGTGGCTGACCTTGCTGTCGCCCTAAGTCAACGAGAAAACTCTAGTTCAGATACAAGATCCGATGGACATTGATGGGGGCTTTTCGGAGCTAGCACATGGTGTCTCAGGAGCTCGCGGGCACAATCCTAGAATGTCTGTCTTGTGATAAAGTAGAGTCTCGTGGGGAAGCCATCATAGTACGTCTTAATGGCGTGCAGGTGCGATGCCAGTGTGTCGATCTCGAGGTAGCGTCGAGATGCTTTCATTAATGTCCGCAGCGGGTGGTGTCTCAGGAGCTCGCGGGCACGATCCTAGAATGTCTGTCTTGTGATCAAGTAGAGTCTCGTGGGGGAGCCATCATAGTACGTCTTGATGGCGTGCAGGTGCGATGCCAGTGTGTCGATCTCGAGGTAGCGTCGAGATGCTTTCATTAATGTCCGCGGCGGGTTTATGTCGAGGAATGTTGAGAATCCATCTTCTGATTGGACGGGAACGAGCAAGACGTTACGTCTTGCCCTTTCGACACGCCCCTTATAGATCTCGGAGCATTTTAGAATGTAAGATCTCGGAGTCGCGCGTAGACCTAACCTAACCCTCGGAAGTCTAACCCTCTTAGCGTATAAATAAGTATACTACTTAGGTATATAATAGTATAAGGATACTAAAGTATCTAGTGCTAGAGTAATTATTACCTCCTTAATCCGCCTATAGTAGTTACCTATTTAACCCTTAAGAAATAGATATAAGTTAGTATAGAGTAGGTATAGTACGCCTACGGCTTATAGTACGACTTCTAACTTATACCTATATATATATACTATAATAATATTATAAGGGCTTTTTATAAAAACTCTTAGGTCCCTATAGCCTATATATATTTAGTCTTAGTACTCTTTATATAATCGGAATCTAATTCTAATTAGAGTATACTTAAGGCGTATTCTAAGCTCTACTATAATAGTCGATAAGTAGACTAAGACTATTCTTCCTTAAGTTCCTTAGTAGCTTCTTATTCTTTAAATCCTATTACTAGAAGAGCTCCTTAATCCTTATATATAGTAGTATCCTATATTCCTTATCTTAATAGACTTTTAGTCGCGTTAATAGCTCCTATCTTACTAGTATCCTTTAGAAGGTATAAGGCTTATTATCTATATTCTTCTCTTTTCTTAGCTATTATTATAGGGTAATCGATACTAAATATAGTTTATAGTATAGCGTAGTTTTAGGTCTTAGCGATATATAGTAGTTAGATTCTTCCTTTTTTTAAGGATCTAATAATAATATTACTAGTCGTTAGTAGTACTTAATACACTTTATAGCTACTACTTATTTCTTAATATAATTCTATACTCGATATCGCGCCCTTAAGGTATAGTATATACTTACCTCTTAGTACCTTAGGTTAGTAGTAGTTAATCCTACCTACTATACTATATAATAATAGTATTATAACTCTACTTAGAGACTCTAAGTAAGAGCTCGATCTCGGCTTAATAGTAGTATTATAGGGCAAATAGTACTAGACATAGTTTATAGTATAGTATAGTTTTAGTTCTTAGTAGTATATAGTAGTCGGATTCTTCCTTTTTTAAGGATCTAATAATAACATCGTCGGTTATAGTAGTACTTAATACACTTTACGGCTACTACTTTTTTCTTAATATAATTCTACGCTCGATATCGCGCCCGTAAGGTATAGTATATACTTACTACTTAGTACCTTAAGTTAGTAGTAGTTAATCCTACCTACTATATTTTCTAATAGACGATATAAGACTCTTTACGGCTCCTTTATACGAAGGAAAGGGCATACTCGGTAAGTATATAAACTATCTAAATCGTATATAATAGTTATAGGAAAACTCGGATCTACTAGCATACCTCTTAAGGACTTAGATATATAGTACTAAGAAAGATACGCGGTATATAGAAGCTTTACTCGTACTAAAGACGGTAGTCGTATACTCGTTCGTACTATAGGCTACTAATATAGGTAAGAGGGTCTACTCGAAATTAAGGAAACCTAAACGTATACCGACTCTATAGCGTAGTTTATATAAGGTATACTAGACGTATATCGAATCTCGATAATATAGTTTATTTAAGGAAACCTAAGCGTTTACCGAATCTATAGTATAGTTTATATACGGTTAAAGTTATAGTTTACCTCTACTCTAAAGACGGCGTATATATACCCGCTCGTACTATAGTACGCTACTATAGAGTATAAGGTAATCTTAATATTTAATATTAAAGTTAAGGATACCTCTAATTTAAAGATAGTATACGTATACCTACTTATACTATAGTACATTACTATAAATTATAAGGTATAGAAGGACGTATACTCGTACGAAGTATAAGCTACTCGAAGTTAAGGAATTAAGGAACACTAGACGTATAGTTATTCGAATTATAGTCTACTTAGGGCTTAAGGAAACTTAAACGCGTACCGGGTCTATAGTACGGTTTATATATTATTACTATTACTAGAAAACCTAAATGTACGTCCGCTTATAACGTAGTTTATGCCTAGCTTAAGGATTATAGAAACCTTAAGAATTATAGAAATTACGGATTAAGAGTACCCCTTAAAGATACAAAAACACTAGATAAAATTTTACTAGAAATACTAGATACCTAGGACGCGGGTATACGGAAAACCCTAAAAGCTAAATGCCTTACGACTAATATAATACTTACTCTCTAAGGAACCGGCGACTACTATCGTCGATTCCTATATTCCTCCGATATATTCCGGC
>JYJE01001040.1:1613-14934 GCA_000983655.1 Zymoseptoria brevis
TAATAGCTTAGATTTAAGGAGTACTACCTTTCGTTATAGGCTAGCATCTCCGCGGCGGGTATACTAGTCGGCTATCTACTAGCCTCGATATATAGATAGCTATCGGCTATACTACGTACGTACTATATCGACTAATATAGTAAGGTAGTTAGTACTACGCTTCCGTAGTAGTAGAGTATAGGTTCGAGTAGTAGTCGTACTATTACCGGTCTAGCTAGAGGTAGTAGAGCTAGAGCTAGACGGTCGTTACCGATCCCTAGATATAAGGGCTTATTAGATATATATAAGTAGCGGATAATCGTTTATAATAACTTTAAGGAGACGTTCGAGCGGCCGGAATAGATCTATAGGGAGCTATATAACTTCGGCCTTACTAAGTAGGATCTTAAGCTAAAAGGGTAGCGGTTAAAGGACTTCCTACTCTAGTAAGCTACTATCGACCCTAAGTCGAATATAGACTAGCTAGGTTACTACTTCTATTCTTACTTCGACTATACCTTATATAAGCCGACGAAGATCTCCGAGGCCGCTACGAATAAGGACGATATTATAGACGTAATGTCGGTGTTCCCTAGGAACTAGACGCTAGCTAGTATAGCGTATAAATAGAACATCGTTATTTACCTAATAAACCGGGAGTTAAAGGGTAATAAGGCGATACTCGAACGATTAAAGGTAGAAGCGGAACATAACTACTATACTTAATAGTTATTAGAGTATACGCGGTCGCGGTCGCTAGACCCTAAGGTAGCTACCCTTCTATACTTAATTAACTTCGTAAACCCTCTAGCTCTATACGAACCTAGTTTTAAGGATTACGAACAGCTACTTAAAGCCGCTTAAGATAATACCCTTAGTCCTAAGCTAGTAGCTAACCTAACTAAGAAGCTAGTAGCTATTAAGATACTAGTAAAGATTCTAGCTCCGGTAGCTCCGGTAGTATTATCTAGTAAGGGGAAGGGGAAGGGGAAGGCGGCTATACTACTAAACCGGACGGTAGTAAACTAGGCTACGAACGTAGCTACAAATAAAGAGTCCTCGCTACCGCCTCCCTACTAGCCTACGATCGACCTTACCTTATTACCCGTACGCTAGAACGCTATAGTTAGTAAGGGTAAGGAGCGGTCCGTAGTAATAAAGGATAAGCCGGCCGCGGTTAATAGGGGAGTCGATAAGAAGGTCGATAAGGAGGTCGATAAGGGGCTCGAGAGCGATTATAATAAAGAGGCCTTCTTTACCGATATAGTAAATAAGGACGCCTTTAATAACGCCTTTAACGACGACGGCGAAGGACCGGCCGAGGAGTAGATCGCTACTAACTAGATCCCCCCTCTACCGCTACTACCTACCTATTCGTAGAGCCGTTTAGAGCTATATTCGCTAGCGCTATTAACCGTATAGCTAAAGTAGAAGAAGTAGAATAAGAAGGCGACTCTAATACCTCCGACTTAGTTATCTACTAGAGAGAGGAAGCCTAAGAAGTAGTAAACGTACTACGAACCCGCTACGAATAGCTAGATATCTCCTTTATAGCTATTAGTTATCTCCTATATAGTCGTTATATATATATACTTCCCTAATATCTTAGCGTTTACTACTCCCCCGGCCCCTAGAGGTATATATACGTATACCTCGCTACTACCTTTAATAGAGACTAGGGCGGTAGTCGAGTAGTTATAAAGGTTACTCTACTTATTACCTACCTCCTTTAGTAGCGTAAGTTCGAGCTTCTAGTTATAGTAATAAGATTACTATTATATAGCGGCGAACAGACGTTCCCCTTCGATAGTAGCTTCTTTTTACTTACTATTATATAGCGCTTTCCCTTTTAGGGTAGTATATAGCGCTAGCGTAAGGCCCGGAGCAGTTAGTATAGTTCCTATAGAGTTAGCTTATTGTTTTTTTAGTGTTAACGTCTATAAATGTTGGTAAGAGCACGAACTGGTGGTAAATACACACGAAACTGCTCAAAGGGCCATATCTTGGCGTTTTTGGCGCTAATTCAGAAATGCGATTTTGCACTAATTCGATTTCCGAACTTCCGGACTTCGCCGCTTTGGCGCTTCGTCTACCGCAGCTCGCCGCGGGGGTGTCGCAAGGGTGCTATCGATAAATATTCATACTATCAATAGCCTCATCATAACCTCATCAAAGACCCGTCATAGTAAGAATCTTTGTTGAGGACACCTTGATATGAACCTTTTGTCTTGCTGCATAGAGCAGCAAGACATATTGTCGACAAGCAGACCAACGACCACCACCGCACTGGCGACCACCACCGCACTGGACGACTTTTCTGTGTGTCGGTTGGAGAGGCTGACAATGGAGGATAGCCTATCATTCTGGTGTGAGGGAGAAGGTGTTTGACAACGGCATTGAGCGCCGCCCGATGTGCACATGGTTGGAAAACATGAGTGTGGATGAAAGTTGGTTTAGCAATAAATCAAGACCGGCATATCCTCCAGCTTTGTTGAAGCTCATTCAGTGGTTCCGAATAAAAGTTTTCGTTCCTGCTCCTCCCCTCCCTCTCCCTTCTCTCGTCGTCCTTTTGGGCCCGTCTGATGATCCAACCTTTTCCGTCAGTGCATGTCAATCCACTCCGTATTCACCTTCGTGAAGGCTTCACTTGCCCCCAAAGCCTTGCCACATCAGCTCCGTGAAATGCAACACTTATCCAGCTTTACACATCTCCTCATACCGCGCCAAGAGCCGTCGTTCCGCCGCCATATCCTGCTGGTCCGCCCGACCCATCTCGACCCACCACCGATCGAACGCTTCTTCAATCTCCACGGTCATATCGTCAAGGTTGATGCTACCCCTTACCACCGGCATGGGAGGGAGTGAATTCGGCAGAGCTGGCCGGTCAACACGCCAGCTACGTTGGTAGTGCCGCGCGCAATGTCGCATGGCCGGCCAGATGCTGCTGCGGCGGATCTTGCGGTTGATGAGGAGAGGAGTCTGCTGCCACAACGCGGCAAGTTGTGCTGCAGTCACAAAGCGGGATGGAGTGTCCTTTGTGGATCGATCATCGGATTCGCAGGCATCGGAGTCATCGGCAGGGTCCTCCTCGTCCTGAGGCGTATCCGTAATGCGGACAAGCGGCCCATGCGGCGAGTCGCTCTTTTCACTCCGTGGCATCTCCCGCGCCAAGTTGCGAGGACGGCGAAAAGAGCCGACCTCGCTGGCCTCCTCCGAACTGTCCCAACCCTGGTCATCCGAGCTAGCAGGGCTTCGCCATCCAGCAGAACTTGGACTCTGGGCATCCTCGGCCATGTCCCTCGCTTCGACTCTGGCCAACTCGGATCGCGATCTCTGGAGAAATTGTCGAGCGTCCGCTTGAGCCTGGTGGACATCTGCTTCCCGGCGCGCACAAGCGGCTGTACGCTCAGCAACCTCCCGCTCAAGTCCTCGGAGTTCTGCAATGCGTTCTTGAACAAGCTTCTCGTACTCCCTCAATCGTACCACCGACGTTTCCGTTGACCTTTGCCTTTTGTCCAGATCCGCTGCGCGACGATTGATCTCTACCTGCTGTCTCGCAAGCATCCTGTCTTGCTCAGCCAGAGAACCTCTCTCGTGAAACAGCGAATCCTGCGCCTTGCTCAGGGCGCGCTGCTCTTGTCGAACGTGTTCTTGCTGCTTCCCCAATTCTGCCATCTGCGTATTCAAGAACTCTTCCCTGGCGGTCAGGTCGGCAGCGAGCTCGGCCTGTTCGAGATGTTGAAGGTGCAAACTCCTCTTGTCCAAGTCACATCTCTGTTGCCGCTCGTCAAGCTCAGAATGCCAGGTTTCCAGCTCCACCTCTCGTGTGTTGAGCTCTTCTCGCCAGCTGCGGTATCGTGGTGGAATGTTGGATAGGTCGGCCATTACGATGGAAGGAAACGCCGACGATGATGGGAAGTGAGACTGCCATCGAACAAGTTGGCTCACCTCCTCTGCGAACAGGTCGAGCCGCGTGTGAACAAAGAAAGACGGCTCCACCGAAGCTTCCAAGACGGGTTCTCGGTGATTGTTGATCGTGGTGAATTGAATGGTGATGGAAGGTGGGAGACGATCCGGATTGGGAGATGCTGTTCTTCATACCGGATCGCCATACAAGGTCCCTCCGATCCACCACCGTGCATCGTCGTGGCCGTCCTCCTCTTCCATGCTCGACTCCCGCCTCCCCTTCCTCCTCGGGCTGCTTTCGCGCGGTGGACTTCTCCAGGGGACAGTGAAGGTGTAGGTTTTGGAAGTACGTCATATATTGCATACATCTTTCTAGAACTACCAGCGGGTGCTCCCGCATTCAGCCGGAGGTACTCGGGAAAAATTAATTCGGAAGAAGATGGACGACTACAGCGAGGTGAGCGACACGCTCACAGATGCCGACTCACGATCACCGACAACGACCTCATCAGAATACATCATCCATCTATTGGCCATCACGCGCCGTCTTAGAAGCGATCCCGGTCGGGAAGGTGCAAAAGCTGGAACTGGAAGATCTGGTCGAGGCGGAGCCGTCGCAAATAACCCATGCAGACGGCTCTCAAGACGTGCAGGTCGCGAGGAGAGATGTGAAGTGCAAGCAGCGCAAGGTGGAAGCCGAAGGCGAGGAGGGAGGTGTAGAATACAGCGAGGATGGCAACATGCTCGAAAAGGCTCAAGAGGAGGAGTCGCAGGAATTGGAGCTCCAACGACACGCCTACGGCCAGCCCCAAGGACTGGCTCAGGAAGATCATCTTGAGCGGTCCCGGGGATATAGCACGAAATGGGTTTGAGCTCCCATAGGGCCACGATAAAGAGAAACCGACGCAGATGACACTGTCAACGACGTTTCTTCCATCACTACGTTCGGCGATCTCAACGACCCGACCGAGGATCTTGAAGATCTCATGCAGGGCACTGAGCAGTCATGAGGTGAGGCATCGTCAGATTCTGACGCCCACGTCGAGGAAGGTGAAGGTGAAGCAAGCAACAGCAACATGCTTCCTAGGGCACTTCCATTCTTTCGTCAAGCCCGAGCGTTCCGAGTCGTCGCCATTCGTATGCTTGTTGTCCGAACACGCACATTCAACGCTCTCATCCGTACCAACACTGCGCTCAGATTGTCCTCACGAACGCCACAGCAAATCCGCACCACACCGCCGCCGACACGCAGAAGTGCCTCAAGCGCGACATGTCGGACTCGCCCACCACGAATGTGCTCCCAAGCGACGTGTAATCGACAGAAATCTTCGCTCAATCAGCCTCGACAGCAACCGGCTTGCGGTTGATCAGCCCTCCGGCCAGAGACCTCCTTCACAACTGGCTAATCACCATCTCTGCTGCTGGTGCCGAAAACAACAATGGTTGCTTGACTGTCTTGCGTCGAGGTGTCGAAGATTACCGGAGCACTCCTTTGCGACACGCGGATATGCACCCTCTCTACCCATCAACAGAAGGAAATCATGCGGCATATGTATACGTTAACAACCGGTACGGGATACGAAGTGAGATTTTATGGAGTGCCCCATTGTGCGATGGCCATCTCCGCATTTGGGGAAACTTCTTCAGTAAAGACAGTCGCAGTCGATAGACAGTCACCGGTCTCTCCACCGTATCACTCACGGATAGGCTGCGCTGCGAGATGGAGGCGTCTCTGCCAGCTTTCTCGATTCAGGGCGTGGCTTCACCGTCAACACCACCCATTCACCTCGTACTGGCCAGCTCTATCAATTCACCCTTCCCGGCGACAGACTCGGTCTGGAACTACGATGTTCGATTACTCCTCCGCCGCCACTCTGGCCATATCCCACCAAGCTCCGATTCGCATTGTCCGAAGCGTGTCTTGCGGATCTACCTGCTCCAACATCTACACCGCCATCTCCGCCGCCGAGGTCTAGCTGACTCACGGAAAGGCCATCCTTGGAACGATGACCGGGGAGAGACGGTACGGAGATTATTGCGGAAACTGTCACGAGGGAGACGGCTGAACAGACATGCACGGTATACACGAAGAGAGAGAAAACATGTCGTTGTTAGTTTATTTGAGCTGCGAAGCAGGTGTCAGAGATTGGGTGCATACGAACAAGCAGGAACCGACATGCCGATTCTTCCAACTCGCGGAGGAGTTGGGCGGAGCTGAGCTCCTGGTCCGACTACAAGACGATTGTCAGCCGTGGATTCTGTATCAAGACCAACATGAACTTCACTCACCATTTGCTGCGTCTCGCGCAGCAGCTGTGCTTCGCACATTGCTTCGGCGTAGTCTAGGTCAAACAGTACGTCAGAAATTTTCAACGCTGCCTTGCCTGCTTGAACGGAAAACATACCGGCGGCGACCGAGTCTTTGGAGGCGCGCTGCTTACGAGCGCTTTCGCTCGGCTTTTGATAAGGAGTTTGAGCTGCGTAAGCACAACTGTCAGAAGAGCGTCCCGTGCGACAAACGATAGCTGACGTTTCATACAGATTTTGCGCTGTGCACTGCTTGGTGCGACTAAGAACTTGTGTTAGCAATTCGTCGGTCGAATGAACAAACGTGCCAGGATCGAATGCTTACCTCGTTCGCGGACCATGTTGGCGTTGATGGTTGGTTTTGTCAGAGTCTCCGACAAGAGGGAAATTGTCTCTTTTACCTTACACTTCTGTTTCCTAGGTGATATCCTACCTGCTTTACCTTCCCTCCCCCTGATTGCGCTCCGCCTACTTCTACGTAGTCTTCTTGCCTCATCGTGGTCGGATCGGTAAGAAATGACGTTTTGGGGGTTATTGACAAAATCATGCAGCTACGCAAGAAGATGTACAGCTACGATCACTCTTTTGCTACAGAAGCGGTACGAGGCTGCTTCGGTCATCGAGTGCGTGTCCAGTCCGTACACCAGACGTAGGAGGAGTGCCGATGATGCGGATGTCTTGAGGGCAGTCACTCGTGAAGGCGTGTGGGTACGATGATGTGCCGTTTCGAAGCTTGCAGTTCGAAGGGCGAGGTTGGCGCTATACAGACCTGTAGCGCCAACTTGCGATGTTGTGAGTTGAAGCACACTGACGATGAGAAGCAAACGACTCTACTCACAGCTAACCGATGGCAGGATTGAAAGCCCAAACGACGGAGTCGAGGAAGAACATGCGGCCGGAACGATGACGGCAGAGTAAGCGCTCCTGGAGGTAGTGATCAACACCAAAGACCTCGGAGAGCAGACTCTCATCGAGCATTATCGACGCTGCGTCGAAGACTCTTCAAGCCGCCTTCATCGGCACCATTGTCTGCGATGGTGATGAGCCACGCATCGAGGCGATCGTTGTGCGTCGGGCCTACTTAATGTCCAGGCCGAGCACCATCCTCTCAGCAGCTCGACCTACACCCGCGTGAGCATCGGCAGCAACGCAGCTGCTCTGTCATACGCCACCCGCGATGCCTCTACGACTGCCATGCACGCCAATTTGGACCGTCAAGAACATCGCTGTCCGCTCAGCTTCAAGCAGCACCTGCCAATGCAGCTCAAGAAGTGTCACAATGTCCGGATCAAACTCGCTATGGGTTGTCCTTTGGCTTCCGACATCTCGGTGTCTCATCTGAGACTAACCTCGAGCGTACTCCTCGCACTTATGTCATCTCTTCGCAGTGGCGTCTTTGCCAAGTGCACCAAGTTCGAGATCTGCGGCTTAAGTCGGATCGGACAACGCAGGGCTTCTTTATCTAAAGGAGCAAATGCTGTCTAGGTCCACCCTGCAAGATGTGCTGTTGTAATACCTTCCCGTCGAGATCACCCTCGTCGTCACCGGCACACTTCCTGCAGACTTTCATGCGTCAGGCTTCGACGAGAAGCGCACAGCATACGACCAAAGAGAGGACAGTATCACACTTCATAAGACGCACCGCCCTCGATACTATCTTGCCATGAAGCTACTCACGCTCCAAGCGAAGCCCGACACAAAGCTCAGGTCAGACCTCAGGGCTGCTATGATTACAGTCCGCCGAGTCGGTCTTTGCGCCAGCATCTCGAGCACGAGTGACACAGCGGCTTGCAAATGACGAAACAGCTCCGTACACGACAGTCTGTCGTCGATTGGACACATTCATGTGCCGGCAAAGAACACTGCCTGGGCTGTACTACGCTTTAAGTTGCCTGTGTATGCTTCATTGCGATGCTTTCTCTCATCACCACCAAGTAGAGGGATGGAAAAGCCAATGGATTCTCCCCAACGCGGGTAGGTTGCATCCGTGGTAAGAACGCTGATCAGCGAACTCATGGCCACGACTGACACTTTTCAACCTCAGGTCTTGTGTAACCACATCCTCAACAGCCACGCCCTTCGATCAAATGGAGACGATGCCGGAACAGAAACAATCGCTCTTCGTTCCCCCATAGTGGCGTGGAGAAACTCAACAAGTTCGCACGAAGAACGGAGACCTGGCCAAGGACGCAGGGCAAAGAGCATAGAAATTGCTTGAACTCGGCATTTTTTCACACTCTGCCCCAGCGTATGACCTGACACGTCTTCGCCAGCGTTGATGGCCTACTGAGGGTGCCGACCGCGGACATCATCATCGAAGTCTTGGAAGCATACGATAGCAGAGGTGCTGAGAGCGCTGGTACATCAATCTCGACATTTCAGCGTCCTTGATTGGAGGCCACAAACCGGAAGCTTGTCGTTGAGGCGCTGGTCCTCCCAGCTCAAACCCCTCCACACTGCTGAGCTGGCCAGGCTAGGACAACATTGGACTGTATCCGACGGCGGCAGCCACAGAAGGTCCTCCTCGGGCTTGACCTGCTGCTGTGATCATTCATCACGCGCTCGGAATGGGACTTGAAAATTTCTGGCGAACTCTAAACTCTTGACACACCGCGATTGCTCGCTGCCCAGCACCCTCGTCCTTTCCAGCATACCTCTCGGTGTCGATCGTGCGTTCCGATCACCAGGTGTACGTCTGGCGAACCACCGACCACATAGGGCGGAATTGGAGTCGCTGAAGGCTACCTACACTGTCCGCGTTTCGACTTTAGCTCTTTAAAGGAACTGGAGAGCGCGGCTTCTCGAGACTAGGCGGATGCAGCGTGCATTGTTGGAGTGCTACGTACGTACTGGTGTCGATAGACTCTTGTTTTAACAGTCGAGATGTGTACATCGTCTACCGCGACGGCCCTCCTCCCTGTCCCTTCCGCCTACTACTACCGATGGCCTGTACGCCGCACGAGCGAGCAGCGGACACGGAGAATTGTTAAGCTTAGGCACGAGATTTCCCATTTCGGCCAATTGCTCCCGCAAAACCCGAATACCCAAGTTGAGGGCATGTGTTTTGCTGCACGTATCCTATCACCTCACATTTTCAATCCGACCTCTCGTTCTTTTCATGCGCCCCTTCCGAAAGCTCGTGAGATATGCGTTACCGATACCGTTTTGCACTCCAAATTCGTCCCACCTTCAGCTGTAAGCCCTTTCACCTTCGTTAGCATCACTTCACTTCCACCACGTCTTTGAAAATTAGATTCTTGCTTCTCCAGTACGCGATCATGGAGCAGAAATCCCTGTCGACGACGGTACATTGACCGGCGCGCTGCCTTCGTTTCATGTACTGACTATGTCTCAGGATGTCACCCCAGGACGGAATCGTCGACATCAATCAAGACGGAGCCGCCAACGAAGACGACGAAGACTACGACAGTTGGCCTATGGTCTTCGCCGGGCTTTCGTGTTCCTCCTTCAGACTCTGCACCGATGCTTCAACCGAGACATCTGGTTTGGCGTATCCAGGACAAGACGAGACCTGAGCCCTCCGCTACCATTCTGATCGGTACTGGTGAAGTGTCGCCAAAGACGTCTGGAAATGGAAACCCCCTGTCGACTGTATCGCTGAGTTTGGAGGGTTGTCGCTGAAGGGACAATGATTGGCGGCTGGGGCGCTCGAGAAATCGATGCGCGGTGTGGCCCCCTATACTGGTGCCGAGGCTGATAAACCCCGTACGAGAGATGTCGTAATTGGAGTCATGACCGCCGCGTCTTGATGGCGCATTGGCGGTTGGTTTGGGTAGGCGAATGCGCGCTGGCGCTCGAGAAATCGGTTTCAAGTTCGCCAGGAGGGGGTTTATGCTAGTAGTCATGACCGTCGCGGCGTGCTGGGTTCCTGATGGCGCTCTGCATAGGGTCGTGATTGCGCTGTTGACGGGTAGTAAGGATAGTTGATTACGCGCCGCGAGAAATCGGTACGAAGTTCATCGCTGGCACTGGCACTGTTGCCGGTTGTGCGAGGCATGTCGTGCTTCCGTTGACCGGCGCTCTATACGGAGTCTTGGTGACGCTGTTGGCGGTCGGTGGAGGGTAGTCGAATCCGCGCCGACGCTAGAAACCGGTGCGAGGTTTGAAACCGGCACTGGCACTTGTGAACTCAACGCGAGGGATGTCGTGATTGGAGTCACGGCCGCTGCGCGTGTGCGTAAACGGCGGTCTCTGTATGGCGCCTTGATAGCGCTGTTGGCGGTTGGTGAGGGTAATTGCCGGTGACCTCAATGCGAGGAATGTCGTAAACGGCTTTCCGGAGTATTGGTGGCGCTGTGAGCGGAACGTTAGGGGCTCGAGACTCATGATGAGGTCGTGCTTGGCGCTTTCAGCGGTTGGTGAGGGTAGACGAGGGCGAATACGCGCGGCCACTCGAGAAATCGGTGCGAGGGATATCGTAAACGGCGCTCGAGTCTTGCGAAGAGGTCGTAGTTGGCCACAGAGTAGAGGCTCACTTAGTGCAGGTCGCTGCGAACGGGAGTCGTGATCGGTTAATGCGGATTTTGCTGAAGGCGTAGTGGTTGTGACTGTTGCTGTTGGGTTGTGTGACGAGGGGATAACGGCGTAGGCGACGAGTTTGGGATGATACAACCTCGACTTGTGTGGCCGACTGCTTTCTGTCGAAGAGAAGATGGCGCTTCCATGTGAGACGTCGCGTTGCCGAAGATGTAGGTTCTCGTGCGCGGACTTGTGTTCGGCGGAGAATGCTGCGCTATGAATGAATTATCTTTGCACATCTCGAGATGGGATGGGTTTGCTCAAAATTGATCGACATTTGAATGGTTTGCTCGACTCTGGTCATCTTGAATTGGACTGTGGCCTCCCAGGCCAATATGGACCTCAGATCCATCTCACTCCTCTACATCTCCGGCAATGTTCCAGCCAACTTCGACAACCCACACTGCTCGTCTTCGACTTGTTCCAACCTCGTCGCATTCTAGAAAACATCTATTGCGGTCCAGCCGGACCTGGAGTCACCTCCGACATGACCAGTTCACAGTTTGACCAAAACTGATTGGGACGGCCCGTACTTCCAGCTGGTGCGTAGCTAACCCGGGTACGTTCACTCGATCGATCTGCAGATACGGAAAATGTCAGCTTAGTGTTCTTCTTTCCACCCGTCTCGCTGTCTCTCCCATTTTCGTCGCGACGTTACCTCTGTTGCAACCAGAATAGGTCGCGCGGCTTTCGCAACGTTCGCAATCGTGGGTTGTAGTGATCTGTGGCGGATAGATCGGTCGAGGGACCGGTATAGACATTGGTGGGGTCGGGTGAGAAGGCTCACGTTGTCGGTGTCGCTGTCGACGATTGGCGGATGGCGTAGGGGCCGACGAAGGTGTAGGATCGGACGGAGGGACAGTGGGGCCAGTCATGCGTGGTGCCCTGAGCGGACTCGGCTGAGCGCGGGAGGTGTTGCGAGGGACGTGCGCGTTGCCAGGATCCGCTGTTGGAGGCCGCGGGAAATCCTCCAACAGGAGCGGTGAGGTATCGCCGTCGAAGACATCAACGACAGCAAGGCAGAACACTCCGTCTGCCCACCGCTCCACGTCCGCGCTCGATAGATACGGCCCGGACATGTTGTTGGTCCCATATGGATCTTTGAGAGGGCTCGCCTGAGCGTGCTGAGACCTCTCCATCCTCGGTGTAGATCGTAGGAAACCCGTTGGAGAAGCCGAGGCCACTGGACCGCCAAGGCGGATCCGATCGAATCGAGCAGAGGAGGATTCTCAGGAGAATTGCAGTATGGCAAAGAGAGCTGTGAGAACTCGCGGAGAAGAAAACTGCAGTGCGTGTGTTGTGAAGGGAGACGTTGAAGTTGCCAATGATGACGTGTAACTCCCACGGTGCATTCCATCGACGCGCGTGGAACGACGTGAAAGCAAGGGAGCGCAGGTTTTGCTAGGAGTTCACCATCGGTCTCAAAACATCATAGTCTCATGATCTGCGACCCGCCTGCAAGAACCTCCACTCGTAATTACCTTTTATCACTGCTCGCATCTCTGCTTTCCAGCGGTGTGGTCCTAGTATGCTTCTCGTGCAGTGGGCTTCGGCTTCATGCCTGGTATGATGGTGCTGTTCCACGGAAGGCAGGGCTTGTCGTTGGAGGGAACACTCTGCCCAACTCGCTCGGGGCGTGGTATGGGGTTGAGATCGTTGTGTTGTTCGTCCTTTTCTCGCGAAATTCTCCAAGATCTCGGGCTGCGCGCTCATTGTCCCGAGTCACCCGCCCGCCTCGAACGCGCTCAATCTCCTTCCTCTCTCAACGGGAGCTCCATTTCCTCCTCACGGTCGATCGTAATCGTGTCTCCAAATCGTCGCCATCCCTCAAGCTTCATTCGGCGACCGGGTGAGCTTTTGGGTCCGTGGCCTGGGGCAACGAGGCAGAGGGCGATGATCGTAGGACTGGCGAGGGCGGTCTGGTCGGAGGTCGGGGTGCGATTCATCTCATCGGATGTACGGTCGTCGTGAGAAATGTCTCGGCTCGGTCATGAAGGCGGACCGCAAATGGCGACGTCGGTGGAGCATTGGATGCATATTATTGTCCGCCATCAAAGGTGCACACGTGTCATGACTAAGCGGCTACGATCCATGGATCAGCGAGCTGGAGCCCTCGAGTCCGCAGAGCCGCATTCGGAGGTACGATCGAACCCGACCACCTCGACGCAGTACAGCAGCAGCGACATTCTCTCGGTATGCAATACGGCCAGGTCACACATGCCTCCTTCATTCTTACCGAATGATGAAGTCGAGAGTCGTGCACCTTCGGCCGGCAGGACGCTCATCTCATCCATCCGCACAGAAGGATGAAGTCGACAACGCCAGCCTCTCCTTGCACACGATCGGCCGACAGCATTCTGATCCACCCTCACCGAGCGACGACGAAGAGAGCGACAACAACAGTCTCTAGTCGCACGCACTAAACGCCAACAGCTACGTCAATGCGACCCGAGTTTGACAGTCACACCATCGACGACACTTATCCGGAGACAGTCGTAAAGGGGAAAAGTGGCACGGGCACGGGATGATGAAGATGAAGCCTATTTAGACGAGCGGTGCTTAAAGGTTGGCCCGAAGGGGCTAAGACGCA
>JYJE01001042.1:1443-38801 GCA_000983655.1 Zymoseptoria brevis
TACCTAAAGATAATCCGTATTCTTACTAGTAAGATATCTAGAATACTTAGCCTAGATATTACTAGGTAGGGGCTTCTCTACCGCGATCTAGTAGATCTTAGACAAATCCTAGCCCTCCTTAATACTAGAGAGGTATAACGAGTATAGATTCTAGTTCTAGGTACTAGCGAGGACCTTCTTATAGTACTTTTCGCGGAGATAGTAGTATACGCCGGACATTATAGTAGTCTAGATATAATGTTAGCTAATCTAGCGCTAATCTAGACCGTTCTAGAGCTAGCCGCTAGTACTTACTTTTAGTAGGTTAATATAAGAAGAGAAAATTTAAGGGCGAGAAAAAATAATATATACGCTAAGGACCTACTTTTACTTCCTAATCTAGATACCGAGCAACTAGCTTAGTAACGTTAGTAGTTAGTAAATTAAGCCTATAGCCGAACGCTATTAATATATTAGGCTTATAACTAAACGTTATAGAACATTCGCGTATATAACTAAGGTTAGTTATACTAGGGGGAGGGGGGTAATATAAGGACCCCCTTAGGTAAGCACAATCTAGCCTTATCTCCCCTAAGCTAGGCTATCCTAGCTTTAAAGGGCGTAATAGTATACGGATTAAGGTAGTATAATCTAGCTTACCTCCTAATACCTAACGTTAGGAATCGATAGGCTATAAAGAGATAGAAAACCCTATACTTAATAAGAGAGGTAAAGGATAGGGGAATAGAGCCTAGCGGTAGCTATATATATAGCGAAAAAGGCCCTCCTCCTCTATTCCTTCCTTTAACGAATCGAGTTATTACTTTTCTAAAGCCTATTGTTCGATACTCCTCTACTTTAATCCTAATACTAGGTCTATAAGACTATACTTACTATCGCCGCAGCAAAATAGGTAGACCTTAACTACGTCCCTCTAGAGTATTATAAGTATAACGTATTTAGTAAGAAGCTAACTAGTATTATAGCCTATAATAGCTAGTATAACTATATAATTAATATTAAGGAAGGGAAGATCCCTTCTAGATACTAATATATAACCTCTTATAGAAGAAGCTAGTTATCCTATATAAGTACCTTAATAAGTATTATAGCTAGTCTCCGTACCTAGCTCCGAGGTAGATACCTAAGGCTATAACTATTTCTATATATCTTTAAGTCCTTCTTAGACTCTCTCTATAGTATTATATATTAATTTATCTATTTACTAAGTTATTAGAATTACCTTAATTATACCTCTCTTTTATTAAGCTATAATAATAAGGCCTTAAAAAAGAGCTAGATTAGGCCTAGTAAGAGCATATATAGGGCTCCTATCCTATTTGTTCCTAAGAAGAATAGTAAGATAAGGCTATATATTAATTATAGGGGACTAAATTAGGTTACTATTAAGAACTAGTACCTGCTCCCCCTTATTAGCGAGATACTAGACTACCTAAGCTAGGCCCGAATCTTCTCTAAATTAGTCCTAAGAGATACCTATTATAGAATAAGGATTAATAAGAGTAATAAGTATATAGGAATATTAAGAATAGAATAGATAAACGTAAGTATAGCGGAAAAAGAGGATACGAGTTATACTATACTAGGGTTTATAAGAATACTATAATTAAAAGAGCGTATACTAGTAGATTAATAGAAAGTAAGCTTTAATAGACCCCTCTTTTTATTAGAAAAACTAATAAAAAGAGACCTTTATTAGATCCCTACTAGTAGAAGAAGACGGCTATAGTCTTTAATAGAACTAGCCCTTTGTACCTCGGGTAATTATATAAGGTCTAGTATTTAACTCTTAGAATCTAGCTAATTAAAACTAGCTCTAAAACTATTCTTTTTACCCTTTTAGGCCTTAGGTATAGTTTTAAGCTAGTTTTAAGGCTATAAGGTTAAAAAATAACAAAATAACATTACATTTTAATTATTTATTAATTGCTAATATACATCTTTTAATAATTGCTAAGGTGCGCCTTATTTTTAACTATATTAGCCCGGAAAAGTAATTTGCTAGTTAATTTTAGTAGTAACGGCATAGCCGAGCTACGCTGTAGATTACCTCCGAGAGCAAGGATTAGTACGCTAAATTCCTGTAACATTTAAGAGAATCTGACAGTAGAGCTAAGGTCCCGGGATATCCATCTATACTTCTGCTAACTAAGCACAGACGCAATCTGGACCATACACATTCAGCGAAAGCCTTGCCTTATTTAAGCAAGACAGGCTGCCCAGGTTGAAGATACGAGATCACGCGTGGACGTGTCTTCGGGTCGACAAGGACCGCATAGATAAGTAGAGAAGCGTCCGAACTCTTAACCATTGCCTTCATTCTTCTATTCTCCTCACAATCCCAGCGCCGCAACAACAATGCCTTCGTTTATTAGATTGTTTCAACACGTCATGGCAGCGTCCACGTTCGCGGCGGCAGCGCCGACCGTCTATCTCGCGGGCGACTCGACCATGGCGGCGACAGGAAACAAGTCAGTGCAGAGTAACATTTGCTCCAATATGACGAACCCATGCTGACGAGTCTTCTACACCTCTACAGCGACGGCACTACCGCAGGATGGGGCGCGTATCTTTCTACGCACATCAGTCTTGCCGTGGTCAACCATGCGCTAGGCGGCCGTTCAGCCCGCAGCTTTACGCGCGAGGGACATTTCGATGCTATTGCCGCACTGATCACAAACGAGGACATCGTCGTCATCGAGTTCGGGCACAAGTACGTCCACCGCTTCGCAGAGATCAACGAGGACAATCGCTTTGTAAGATCATGCACCTTTACTGACTGCTCTTGAATGCTTAGTGATGGCGGAGGACTGAGGATAGACAATGGTCGATCAGACTGCCCTCCATCCGGCACCGACTACACCGTGACGTGCAAGTCCACTTTCCAGTACGTCAGAACGTTCCTTCCCTGCTCGACAATGACCATACTCGCTGACCAGTAAACCCCTCAACTCAGAGGCAAGGCTGAAACCGTCCTCACATACGAAGCCTACCTCATCAATGCAGCCAACCTCTTCACTTCCAAAGGCGCCAGGGTCATTATCAGCAGCGCCACGCCCGACAATCCGTTCGACACGGGCAAGTTCATCTATAGCCCTGATCGATTCAACGCCTACGCGCGCGACGCGGCGAAGGTGTCCGGCGCAACGTTCGTCGACCATGGCGGATACACGGCGGATGCATTTGAGAAGGCGGGTATGAAGGTCGTCGATGGATACTACCCGAAAGATCATGTGCATACCAGTCCTGAGGGCGCCAAAGTTGTTGCGAGCGCGTTTGTGGACGCTGTCGTCGCGGCTGGAGGGCCTCTCAAGCCGTATGTCATTTGAAAGACAGGTTATGCTTGAGCGGGAGGACGCGGTGGTGTTGTATAGCAGAACCGTTGGAATGTAAAGCTCTTCCTCCATGCTTCTTCGCTCCGACGAGCGCCTCGATCGCCTTGAACAGGAATCGATCCAGGCCAGTCTCGTCCGTACGCATGTGTGAAACTTCATCTCTTTTGGTGATGAGTCCGGGATTATGTACAATTGATGTGCTGTCCTTGGTCGGCGTGTTAGGCGATGTGGCAATGGAACTGACAGACGCTAGGGTCAGTGGCTGTGCGAACGGCAGTGGTTCCTCCTTATGATGCGCATCGCTTCAATGGTGCCAAGATGTTACATCTTCCATTGCCGGTTCACGTCCTCGTCTTCCGGAGCAGGTCATGGTCAGCAACGGCAGCTCATAGTTCGCGCCGAAGGCCTGCTAATCCCAGAAATCGTATGGCCTATAGCATTGATTTGATGATGGCTCCTCGGGCTTCGCGAGAGGGATGGCGCGGAAGGAATTCCGTCTCTGTGAGAGGAGCATCGCACGCACCGTTCATTAGGTCGGGCGGGAGGAACAAGAGGTCGCCAGCCAGTGCCTGCGGAGGGAGTAGGGAGAGCAGAAGAGCAGACGACTTCTCGATAAGATGGATTGCAGTATCTTACAGCTTCTCCTCCCTCCGAACAGAGCTCCACTTCCGAGTCGTCGAGTCCACAAACTTCAATTCGTCGTCAGTCGGCTTCTGTGGGTTCGCCGCCAATCTGATCATCCCATCCTGGATCGACGTGGCAACATGTTGTCCATCGCTGTTCCATATTCTGCAATGGTGCACGCCTCGCCCGCCGCCCAACCGGCTGCCCCAAATCTCCATGCAAAACCAGCGGCCGCTTTGATCATGCATCGGCGATTTCGAGCCATCACCTACGCCCGACGAGCCAAACATCATCGCTTTGACCGGACTGTGAAAGATGAAAGTGTGCGCCAAACTACCCATACCGGTATAATGGTCCGCCAGCTCGAAGTGATTCGCAACAATGTACAGACTATTCCGGTCGGAAGCGTACAGATGAGCGCAAAGATGCATGTTGTGTTCATCCGGTAGGTCGCCGATGGTGCGGAAGAAAATGAGCTGTCTCCGGTCGAGAGGATGTCGATCTCCATTGTACGCTGACATGTCGACCTTGCGACACTCCAGGCCAGGGAATTTGTCGTTGATGCCAGTCTCCTCGCGAAGCTTCCGATAGAAAGGCAGGTCCATGCCGGGGACTTCGTGGAAGTCGGTTGGTTTCTTCCCTTGCAGCGCGGAGGAGTACTTCTCGTACAAGTTGAGTTCTTTCTGGGCGTCGAACTGGTCGTGCTCCGGCGTTTTGAAGGAGCAGATGCAAGTGAAGCAGATTCCTTTGCCCTGGCTTTGAGTTACATTAACGATGCGAGTGCAGTATGACCGGCCATTGCGGATGATGTGGACTTTGTACACGAAGGGGACGTTCAGCTCGCCGCCGAGGAGGAAATTGCCCGAAACATTGTGCAGTAGGAAGCCTGGAGCAACTGTTTGCGATGCCGCCCATGCCGCTTGACTGTAGACATGAGCGCCGTAGGATCGTCCTGCGCCGAGAGGTCCACCCGGGGAGAATGCTGGTGCGATGCTACGATATGTTCGGTCGTCGATCTTCTCAATGTCGATGAGCTCCGCGAATGGCCGGTAGATGTTTCCCGGGTGCTCAGGGAGTGGCGTGATTCGAGTCGACCGTCCGCCCCGACCGGGAGTAGGCATCGCGAAACGCAATAGAGGGAGTGGTCGTGGAAAAGGCTGACTTGTGCATCTTGAACGCGGACAATGCGTTTCGCAGCCATGTTGCCGATGTCACCGACAGCCGAGGCGAGCTCGAAATGTTGATGCGTGCCTGAGGCATAAATCTCCTGAGCGATCCCTACAAAGTAGTCAACAACGGGCTCCTCTCACATCTTACTGATGTCCTCTGCTCTCGACGACGTTGACTTCCCGATCGACGACGTGATGTTGCTCTCGAGGCACGCAGATCTTAACTCCGTTGCTGATTGGCGCGCCTCTGCGCATCACGGCGCGACGTACGACACGAAACGAAACGAAAGGAGGAGGCATGAAAGAGCAAAGGATCAGGTCATGGCATGTCGGCGCCACAGAAGGGCTACAACACAATCGCAACATCACAAGCTTCAGCATAAGGGTCAACGATTGGCCGTCGAGGATGATCGGAAGCATGTTCACCTCCACGCAAAGGACGGAGAGCACACCGCATCGCATCCCCACATCCCGCGAATGCTGTCCGGATAAATGCATCTTTCCAGGTTCTCCTCCATCACCAACCGGCACAACCAATACCGTGACGATTGATCACGGCGTCTCCAGCTCCGCGCGCCAGGATCATCCAAGTAGCGGTGGATGTTCAATGCGCCCCCGCAGGGCGAAAGCTTCGTGGTTACATCACCAACACCGACCATCATTCCAATGTGCCTGACGCTACTATTGCTACCCATGCATGACATGAGGGGAACAACACGGACGCACAACGATGCGTCCCGTCTCGGAACAAAAGGCAGCGAGGTAAGGAAGCTCACATAAAGGCTATTGCGCCGTGTTCAAGGTAAACTGAATCTCTCCTCTTCACTTGCATGCATTCGCAGCACAGCGTTCACCATGTTGTTCCGCACTCTCTGTCGGGCAGCTCTGCTGTCCCTAACAGCTCTTCAAGTGGCAGGTCTGGCCATCAGTGGGAAGCCGAACCTCATGATCAAACCATACAAGCGGGAGGTGCTACAGGATATTGTCACCTGGGATGAGGTATTTCGATTCTGCCCACAACGATTGCAGCACGCTGAACGTCCTTCGCCAGCACTCCATCTTCATCCGCGGCGATAGAGTCATGCTCTACTCGGCCGAGTTCCACCCATTCCGCCTCCCAGTCCCGTCTCTCTGGCTGGACGTCTTTCAAAAGATCAAGAGCATGGGCTACAATACAGTTTCTGTTTATTTCGACTGGGCTCTCGTGGAAGGAAAGCCGGGAAATTACACCGCCGAGGGCATCTTCGCACTGGAACCTTTCTTCGAAGCCGCAAAGACCGCCGGCATATACATCCTCGCTCGACCAGGCCCCTACATCAACGCCGAAGTGTCTGGCGGAGGATTTCCAGGATGGTTGCAGCGTACTCCTGGTCGGCTGCGCACGACTGACAAAGGCTACATCGATGCCACCAACAACTACATCGCGAACATTGGCAAGTCCATCGCCGCAGCGCAGATCACGAATGGCGGACCCGTCATTCTTGTCCAGCCGGAGAATGAGTACAGCGGAGCTGCTAAGAACGTGCCTGAGTTTCCCGATCCTGTCTACTGGTCGAAAGTCGAGGAACAGCTTCGCAACAGTGGCATTGTTGTGCCGTTCATCAGCAATGAGTAAGTGGTTCGGAGGGCACAAGGCCTGTAGTGGTTCGAGGGTTGTGCTCCGGGCCGTTCTGCAGGTCTTACTGTGCCTCATGCATCTCGCCTCCGAGCAGTTACTGACCATTCCACCTTTGACTTCTAGCAACCACAACCATGGATACTTTGCCCCAGGTCCACCACCACAGAACCCTGCTGTGTCTGTTGACATCTACGGACACGATGGATACCCTCTCGGTGGGTATATCGTCTCGGAAGGAAAGCGCTGAGGCTGATTATCAACAGGCTTCGACTGTGCCAATCCCGAGACGTGGCCCGACAATAGTCTACCCACCGACTTTGGCGAACAGCACCTGAATCAAAGCTCCTCCACACCTTTCTCTCTTGTCGAATTCCAAGGTGGCTCCTTCGACCCCTGGGGCGGGCCGGGCTTCACAAAGTGTGGTCAATTGCTTGGACCTGAGTTTCAGCGTGTGTTCTACAAGAACGACTTCAGCTTCGGCGTCACCTTCTTCAGCATCTACATGACATATGGCGGGACCAACTGGGGTAAGCAAGGCTCGTTCTCCCTCACCCACATGCGCTAACCACCGCAGGAAACCTCGGACATCCAGGCGGCTACACGAGCTACGACTACGGTGCCGTCATCTCCGAAGAGCGACTCGTCGACCAAGAGAAATACAGCCAGGCTAAACTGTTGGCCAACTTCCTCCAAGCTTCCCCTGCCTACCTGACCGCGGCGTACCAAAACAACACGTATGCGAACGGCTCCTACACTGGGAACAGCGCGATCGCCACCACCGCTTTATTCGGCGAAGTCACCAAATTCTTCGTCGTCCGACATGCGTTCTTCAACACTCTCGACAGCACCGACTACACCATCACTCTGCCTACGAGTCAGGAGAACATCACCATTCCGCAACTAGGCGGCAGTCTCACCCTGTACGGTCGCGACTCCAAGGTCTTCGCCACGGACTACGATGTCGGTGGGGCGAATCTGCTATACACCACCGCTGAGATCTTCACCTGGAAGCAATACGGCGATACAAAGGTGCTCATCCTTTATGGAGGTCCTGACGAGACGAATGAGTTTGCAGTCTCTGGCTGCGGTGGGGCGAACATTGCTGAAGGCGAGGACGTGAAGATCGAGGCCAAGAATGAGGCCATTGTTGTGCAGTACTCGAGCAGCTCTACCCGCAAGGTGGTTGAGTTTGACAATGGCTTATGGGTCTACCTTCTTGGTAAGCTACGAGACCTGCTTGCGGTCTGAACGATGCTGACTCTTCTGTTAGACCGCCAGTCGGCATACAATTACTGGGTTGTCGACTTGCCCAACGACGATGTGACGGCCAACTTCACGAACCACAAGCACGCAATCTCGACACCCATCATCCAGTTTGGGTACCTCGTTCGGACTGTAAAAGTGGATGGCAATAATCTTCACCTCACCGGTGATCTGAACGCGACCAGCTCTCTAGAGGTCATCGGTGCGCCTCACTGTCTTGAGCAGCTGACATTCAACGGGGAAAGCTTGGACTTCGAAGAAAGCGAACTTGGAATTGTAACAGCCACTGTGGTCTACAACGAGCCTGCTCTGGCTGTGCCGGATCTTGCAAGAGTACAGTGGAAAGTCCTGGACAGCTTGCCCGAGATCAAAGCCGACTACGACGACAGTGCATGGACATCCGCGGATCTCACACAAACCCCGAACGACTATCGGGATCTGACGACTCCCACGTCGCTCTACTCAAGCGACTACGGATATCACACAGGAAGTCTCATCTACCGTGGCCACTTCACCGCGAACGGACAAGAGTCTTCCTTGTACCTCGCGACACAAGGCGGGTCTGCTTTCGGCCACTCCGTCTGGCTAGACGACACCCTAGTCGGCTCATTCTACGGCGCCGACTTGTTCATGACCTGGAACGAGACCTACACTCTCCCACCCACCACCTCGGGCAAAGCCTACGTCCTCACGATCCTCGTAGACAACATGGGTCTAGACGAAAACTACGACACAGGCGAGAACCAAATGAAAGCCCCTCGTGGTATTCTCGACTACAATCTCTCCGGCCACAGCAAGTCCGACATCACCTGGAAGCTGACCGGGAACTTGGGTGGCGAAGACTACCTCGACGCCGCCCGCGGTCCCTTGAATGAAGGTGGACTGTACGCCGAACGACAAGGCTACCACCTTCCGAACGCTCCCACGTCTTCCTGGAAAGACAGTGCAGGTCCAATGGAAGGCATCGCGAACGCCGGCGTGGCATTCTACGCCACCACATTCGAGCTCGACATGCCGGCTGGGTACGACATTCCTTTATCCTTCTCTTTCAGCAACTCCACCGATGGCGTGCAAGACGCAGCTCCCACCAACGGCGAGGTCGCAAAGTACCGCTGTCAGATCTACGTCAATGGTTATCAGTTCGGGAAGTACGTGCACAATATCGGACCTCAAGATGTTTTCCCGGTGCCTGAGGGGATCTGGAATTATCGCGGTAGCAACTACGTCGCGGTGAGCCTGTGGGCGCTGGAGGCGTCGGGAGCAAAGGTGGCGAATCTGAGTCTTGTCCCTGGGCCTGTGATTCAGTCTGGGTTCGGGCCTGTTGAGCTCAGTCCTGCGCCAGCGTGGGGGCAGCGGAACGGCGCATACTGATCGGAGGGCTCAAGCATCCCGCGAACAATAAGTGCCTCGAGTTTCAATGGAGGAAGAGCAATATGGTAACAAGCGTAATGTATGTCCTGCTCCAATGTCCAAAAGCAATTGAAGCCAAGAAAAGTCATAATTCGTCAAACCCATCCCGCAGACCACAGCTACAACATATCCTTCAAAGCATACCTCTTCGGCGTCTCCACCCCCGTCTTACTCGATTCCGAATCCTGATTCGTGTCCTGCATCGTCAACTCTCCCTTGTCACTTGAGAAAGCGAGCCCCAAAGCCTGTGGTGTATCCTGCTCTTGATGTGCGGTCTTGTCCGGCGCTGTGACCCAATGGAGGACGATGGCGGATATGAGAGCTAAGAATCTCCGTTAGTATGGTCGTGCGATGATGTGAAGCAGTCTGGCAGGACATGACTGGACGTACCATCAACTTTGCAGCTCATACAGCAGAGCCAGGCTGGTTCGCCATCGAAGAATGTCAGGGACAACTTGACCGTGAAGGTGGATATCATGGCGACGACTGTGGAGGTTGTTAGTTGAGAAAGTCTTATTCCAGCAGGGTCTTCGACGACTTGTCACGAACATGTTCCAATGGTAGTCCGAACCATGACTCTTTTGAGCGGAGGTAATAGTCCTTGACCGTCGCGATGGACCATGACTAAAGGATAGAGGAAGCGCAGTGCAAGGTAGAGCTGGAAGGGAGATGGACGGTCAGCCTCGCAGTTCTAAACTCAAATGGGACGCCAACTCACGTATGAGAGAACCTCCACGCAAAGCAATGGCAGTAACGCAAACATCTGCAGGCCGATGATGCAGACTCCTGTTTCGGTCCAGAATGCCACGCGGCTGTCGAAATGGTGTCAGTAGACGGTCAGATCTGGTCGGTCAATGAAAGATGCTCACTAGACGAAGCAAAGAATTGTGACGACCAAGTACGGTACGAAGATGAAGACGCAGTTGAGGACGTATTCCAGCGTCTTGTGTCGAGGTTCGTTGGGCCATGAAATGATGTAGACTCTCTCAATCAGGAAGAGGAAACCCGATGCTTTCGATAAAACGTAGAGCGATAGACCTGTTCGTTCGCCGTCAGTTTGGATGCTGTCAGTCTCGAATTGATTGTCCAGCGTACATGTCGTAATGGTAGCATCGCACCAGGGCTGATTATCTCCGATGTGTATGTGAATGAACACCGTCGTGACCAAAACGAACATGAAGGCCCAGAAGTAGCTCTGTCGTCAACAACGTCAGCGATACGAAGCGGTTCCGCAGTGGTCGAGATCACGTACAGCTAGTAGAGATATACCAGCAACGTTCCATCGTTTCTTTCTTGCATCTTCGAAGCGCTGCCAGAAGAGGACTGCGATGATGGGAAGCGACACGAGCGAGACGAGCATGGAGACTATCTCTGCGGAGCAATTTATCAGCACATGTGACGAGGGCCTTACATCTTTGGAGTATGTCCGTACCTCCGCTCAGTACGAACTCTTGTCTCACGATGTTGTCATTGCTGATGACCGGCATGGCTCGTCCGTCGGACCTTCCAGAGGAGCAGTGTGCAAAGAGAAAAGAGAGAAACTCAATAGTCCGGACCCCACGACGAGGAGTAAAGAAAGAGCAAAGGGGTCGCACTCAGACAGTTATCATCCCGGCGTGCACTCCATGCTGGGGTTTATACTGCCGATATCACTCCGGCACATGAGACTGGCTGACCCTGGATGTTGGGGATGAGACAACCAGACAAGGAATGTTCGTCACTACGAGAACACCGTGGAAAGCTTGTGTTATTGTTTCCGGATGTCGCAACCTGGCAGCGAGATCTGCTTGTACGAACGATGATATCGCCGCCATAGTGGGACTTCCGCGGCTCATTTGGGGGCCAGCCTGTATGCCATTGGAGCACTCTTGCCATGCCCAATAAACAAGACTAGCAAGCACCGGTTGATGTAGGTGGGGTTATCGACGACCAGGTTGAACGCCTATAGACAGTAGGTAATGAGCGAGCGAGGGGTATTATCTTCGGTTTGAAGGAATAACCGAGAGACCTAATGACCTGCATCACTTGGGGTTTGCGGGATATGCACCGTACCTTGCTTGTCTGGAGCCGCATTTCTGGCAGCTCGACGCCCTTGACGGCGAATTCGATGTGATGCGCCGACTTGACTTCCGACTGCTGGTACAGTTCCACTGCCTTTCGTCAAGACGTGCGAGCTCGCAGACATATCGCCATCTTCATCCCAAAGCTACAGACCGTGCTGATGACTGGATTTTCTTCGGCAAGATAGCCACTCCGGGGTATTCGTCACAAGTTGTGTGGGCTAATGGATCAATACATAGCAACATGGGCCCCCACCTGGTCACAGCCACCTCTGGGAGTGATTTCCGATGCGATTGCATCGTTCATGTCGAAGCAGATTTCCTTCGTGTCGCCGGTGGCCGCGGGTTTTGATGGCGAGCGATCGAGCAGCATACTTGCCACGAGGTCGGGTTGATCTTCGGCCTCACTTGCTTCGTACCGGTCCCTGTTGTGACAAGTGGGGTCCACGTCCGGGGTCCGGAGCGGGCAGACGGCCAGCTGTCTTTGCTCGTCCACGACCGACTTGCCCCGAGTGTCGTTAAATGCTAAGGACACCGGACAGCTTTTGTTGACATCGTAAAGTCTGGCTTTGCGTCCAGACTCACGGCAAGAAGACGAATGTTCCACCTCGAGAGCAACAATCTTGGTGCTTTGGAGTTGGCGTCGCGAACTCGACGAGCGTCGCAACAGTGCCGCTTATTCACTCACGGGCTGCACAGACGAAAACAATGAAAGGAAGCTGATGCTTATGAAGATGCTTAGGCAACCCTGGCCGGGACTTCTCCTTGGGTTCTCAACATTCCCATGCTGACGCTGACTTGTTCGTCAGACGGCAGCGCACGTATCAGGAGCGCATGCTCGATGGTACTGTAGGAGGTAATGGCAAGTGTCGACCTGAGGCTGAAGAAGAAGGCGGTCCCTGATCTCCGGCCAAGTCCGGCCTACGACATCATACCTTAGCGCTTGCCGCGAAAAGTTGCTCGCTGGTGCCTTGCTGTTGCATTCACTCGCTCTGACAGTTCAAACTGTTACACAATCGTCTCATCGTGCAGAAGAGCAGTCGAAATGTCTCTTCCCTGGTCAATTCCGTACGGTCCGCCTTCGGAAACGCCATACTGGGGAGCTCCGACTGCAGCTGTCAAGTGAGTCAGGTCGATGCGCGATTCAAGCAACCCACGAGGATGCACGCGAGAAACTGTCTCCAATCATAATGCCTGCTGACAGAAGATCTTCTGACTTGTAGTTTTTGTGAGAAGGTTCGTCTCGTGGGCAGCCCCAACCCAGCATTGCTTCGGCTGATCACAGGAACAACTCAGGACTATGTCATCACGAAGTATGTCGGCGAGTTCTTCAATGCTCTCACGAGTCTGGTATACGGTGAGCCGCTTTATCACCAAAGCTCCACGATACAGACTGATCCTAGCTGCAGTCGCATATGGCATCATCGGCATCCAACGCTACAAGCGACAAGACATCGGCATCTTTGCCGGAGTCAATGTCTCCTACTGGGCCTTGATCGGAGTCGGAATCTGCTCGGGCTTGTATCACACCACGCTCAAGTACCACACTCAGATGTGTAGGTGGGATCGTTGCCGGCCCAATGGTCCTGTTCACTGATGGTTTTGTAGCGGACGAGCTGAGCATGCATTTGGCCATTGGCACCGTCCTGCAGCAAGTCTTCACCTTCAAGGAGCCGCCACGGATACAGCTGCGAAACACGGCGATCATTGTTGGAATCCTCGTTCCGTTCGTCATCTACCGTGAGTACTGATGTCCTCCTTTCCAAAGACCAATTCTGACCCCCTCCCAGACTGCGTCACAGACGAATTCATCGCCCATGTGATCCTCTTCTTCTGCATGTGCTGGGTCGTAGCATGGAAGGTCCGGAAGCTCATCCGCGAGCGGATTATCGTAAAGGGTCATCGAGACAAGATGCGCGGCCTCCTGAAGTTTGCCACCTTCAACGCTCTGTTCGCCTACTTCCTCTGGAACATTGACGTCCACCTTTGCTCGACCTTGACCGGCTGGAAGCACCGACTGGGAATGCCGCTTGGGATCCTCCTGGAGTTCCACGGGTACTGGCACATATTGACCGCTTTGTCATCGTACACCTTCATGGCCTTGATCGAGTTCCTGGTCAGTCCGGAGGATACTTCCAACTATGGCACTGGGTTCGTCTGGCCTGCAAAGCTCGTCCTGCAAGATTTGGCTGCATCCAAAGGCGACGTCATGCATGCGAATGGCATTAAAAAGACCGACTGAACGACTGAACGACGAAATGAATGCACATACATACGACAGAGCCAACAGAATGTCACCCATAGACCTAGAATCCCATGAATCCACCATCGACCACAGTACCAGTCCCGCTGACATAGTCACTCGCCGGACTCGCCAGGAAAATCACAGCGCCCGCCAGATCCTTCGGCTCTCCCCATCGCTTCGCGGGCGTGCGAGACATGATGTAGTCGTTGAAGTCTTTGTACTTTGGATCGGTGGAGTATTGCTCGGTGAGAGGGGTGCGGAAGTAGCCGGGGTGGATGGAGTTGACTTGGATTCCTCTTCCGGCCCATTCGTTGCTGAATGCTTTTGTGAGTTGCATCACGCCTGTCATTCGAGGTCAGTATCTATTTCGCGGGACGATTGTGCTTTCCCTCACCTCCTTTGCTGGCGGCGTACGGCGTGATGTTCTTCCCACCAATGAACGAGATGATACTGGCAATATTGATGATCTTCCCAGGACGTCCTACACACATGTCAGCAACATCCCAGAACATAACCTCGTCGCCAAAAAAACTCACCTTCCTTCAACAAGGGCTTCGCAAACTCCTGACAGGAAATCAAAATCGCCTTCAAATTTACATCCAACACCAACTCAATGTCCTCATCGGTAAAGTCCTCCGCCTCCGCCCGTCTCTGCACGCCAGCACAATTCAGGAGAATATCCCCCTTGACTCCATCATTCCAGATGGTCTGATAGATACCACGCAGAGACTTGGGATCTCGCACGTCGCAGTGGTAGGACTTGAAGTTGCGATTGGTTTGAGCGACGGCGGACTTTAAGGCTTCGCTGCCCGGGTCGGAGGGCAGTTCAATGGAGATGATGTCGGCACCGCCGGAGGCGAGAGCCATGGTCATGGCTAGACCGAGACCGCCGGTGCCGCCGGTGACGATTGCGGTTTTGCCAGAGAGCGAGAAGAGCGTGGAGATGTCTCCGATTGGAGCTGCCATACTGAGGGAAATGCTCCGTCGGTCCAATTGCTGTCGAATCGATGCTGTTTGATGAATCTGGGAATGTTCGGTCGAGGTGAGGTCGAATGGGTATAGCAACTGATAGAACGAACTACTACATGAGGCCGCGTTCATGCTGCGGGGTACGTACAAGGAGGAGCAACAGCTTGTTCGCGAGATCGGCTGTCAGAATGAGCATCCCATGCGCCGATCGAATCGTCGGAAGAGGTCATCATTGCGTATGTGACTGCATGACGCCGCTGGAAAGTCCACTTTTAAAGGACCATGGCTTACAGCAATTCGACGATTCAGTTATCTCTGAGTTCATGGCTGATTGCGGTGGAGGCACAGCATCGATACTGGCTTACAATATGCGACGGAGCGTGTTCTCGACCAAGTGGCAGACAGCTGGTGCAACTCATTGACTGCCACGAGTGTGAGAAGCAATCGATGCATCAATCATTAAGAAACCTCATCTTTGTTGTATGTGTATAGTACATCCACATCTTCCCTCGCACCTCTTTTGAAACCCTCAGCCTCCTCCTCACGCCGCCTTCGACTTTGGCTTCTTCGCCTTGATCACCTCGCTCAAATCGAACACTGGCAGCAACGGGATGGGCAGCTCCATGATCTGGAACATGAGCGCCGCCAGCAAATACCAACCAAACATTGCAGCACCCCAGAAAGCTCCTCCCGCTCCAACAAGCAAGTTCGTTCCGAGTACTGTATTCCCCTGCGCGAGGTGGAAGAAAGCGCCGGCAGCGCAGCCGAAGCCGATGGTCGCACCGATGAAAATGAGGACGAAGACGGCGTTGGTCCGGAAGGAGCAGATGAGGAAGATGAATGAAAGGATGCAGAGGGAGAGAGGGTAGAAACCTGTGACTCGCTGTCAGCAATGCGTGATGAATGCGTGGCGGTGATTTTCCTTACCATAGCTGGCTGCGAACGCCGGAGTCTGCTCCTGCGAACCGGTCTCGTAGGGGTTGCCCGTGGTGTACGCCGAGACGGAGTTATACCACGGGATGAACGACGTGGCGAAGACCAGAAAGTGAGATCCATAGCCCATGAAGACCACGAACGGGAAGGTGTTGCCCAGGACGAATTCCAACAGGCCGGCGATGATGAGAAGCATGCCTCCGAACCATATCGATGCTGTGTTGGTGGCATTGGCCGCGCCGGCTCCTCCGGAACCTGGCAGATGAAGTGTCAGTGTTGCTCCGAGGTGTGTTGACCAGCTCGAAAGGAGTATTACCTCTCCAGCCCATCAGTGCCGCTGCGATTGGTGTGAGGGCCACCGAGAAGCCCATGACTGCTACCGGCGTTGGGTTGGCGAAAGTGTTGCGCAGATGACCCTCCTGTCGTGCGTTACGCGGAGACAAGTATAGACGCTCGAATTGCTCATTTGAGATGGTGACATTGGTCGGCGCCTGGGTCAGACCGTAGCCGTTGCTGCCTCCGTTGCTATTTGTCTTGAAGGCGTAGTCCTCTTGTCGGTACTCGTTCTCTCGAGGGTAGTGGCCGTTGTTCTCAAGGTCGCCTTTGACGGCGTCGTGCGTGCCTGTTGCCATGATGGATGCTCGTTGATAGGGATATGCTGGGAGAGAGCGATAGTGGATGATCAATGGAGAGAGGGCAGAGCGTAAATCGCCTGATCGTGCAGCAGAACTCCGACCTTTGTATCGACTCCTCTTTTCAGAGGGTTGGTGATCCACTTGACATCGTGACCGTTCCAAAGCCACTTCCGCCTACGAGGCTGGTCCAGAATATCATTGGCGTTCTCGACGGTCCAGGATGGCAAGATGGAGAAGCGAACGGAGTCGGAATGGCCACGTTCCGCTCGTGCTACTCAGGTCCCGGCCTGCGGATTTTGTGCTTTTTGGTGTGATTCGAGCGGTCTACCAGTTCCCAACCTGTCGTCAAACGAGGGATGATGAAGCACACCATCGATGGAGAGAAGAGGAAATGCAGAACTAGACGACGAGAGAACGTAGCGTCGCAAGATTTGCAGCAAGGATCAAAAGTCTGAGCGACATGGATGGGCAGCGACGAATGAGCAAGCCAGGCAATGTGCGAGACTCTTCCTTGAAGAAAGAAGAAAAAGGACCTCAAGCGTTGCACGGAAGAACAGGTCGATCGCTGGATTTGTCCCAGTGACAGCGTCGAAGCGAGTCCTGTTTCTCCTCCACCGCCTCCTCCTCCATCGCGACACGCTTCTGCGGACGCCTCTCGGCCAAGGGCAAACATTGTCGAAAGATCAGACATCGTCCTCATCTCCAAGCACGACCACGGTATCGCGCTCCAGGCGAGCCTGCGGGAACAACCGCTTGCGTGATGAAGGACACCTTGTCGTGAAGGTAAAAGCAAATAGCAGAGTCTTTTCCGCCTGCTAGTGGGCCAAAAACATTCCTCAAGCAGGGTGAAAGGTCCCCATCGACCTCTGGCTCAATCTACTCCAGCCGATACAGCATCACTCTACATGCCTCAATCGGCGCGCCGGGACGATCTCGTGGAGGGACCTCTGCGCCCGAAGCGATCGTGCGATGAGCAGCGCAAGATTTCGACCTCTGGTGATGGGCAGGATCATGTCGACCTCTTCGGCACCACTGACGACGTGGTCATGGATCTATCGGCCGGTTCGCTCCACTCGCACTGAGAAGGCTCCACGCAGACCAGCTGCTGAGGATGATCAAGCCCGGCACCTTTGCAGTGATTTCGACCGTGCGGATTCGGCACGCAGCATCTTCATGTGCTTTTCGGCAGTCTCTTGCGTGTAGTCGTAGCAACGTGCACTGCGACCTGTAATCGTCGCGGCTGGAGCGTGAAATATCAAGCCGGGGTCCTGATATGACCAGCCAGGTCACACGCCGACCCTTCTACCGCTTGGGCGAGCCCAGCTGCACCCTCCCATCACTCTCAAGTTCCCGCCCCTTCTCCTCCTTGAACCTCTCAACCGCCTCCCTCGCAACCCGCCTCCAGACCCTCTTCTTCGCCTCCTCCGGACCCGGTCTCCTCGGACAACTCACCGAATAACACTTTCCTCCCTTCCTACACGTCGACGAATAGCACTTCGTCAGCATTCCACAGACACCATGAACCTCCACCACCCCCTCAACAAACTGATACAACTCAAGTCGGTTGTCTGTCAGCTTACATCTACCCTCGACCGGGGCGGAGCATCCCCTCGGCCTCCAGCGCTCGACCGACGAAGCATGCGAGATTTCGATCTGCCGTCCGGAGGATCGAGGAGAGGATGCCGACGGCGTGGAGGCCGGTGAAAGTCTTTCTGTAGACTGTTTCATCGCGGACGCGGGTTTGCAAGGTGAGGCGATGGAACGGAGCTGCTGCGACTTCGGATAGGAGTGCGCCGTGCACTTGGGAGAGATGGGAATTCGTGTCGGCGACGTGGACTCTCAGAGCGAGCGGGTTTGGAGGGTTCTGCGATCCTGGTGGCGGACCGGTGGTACATTTCACGTCTAGATCGATGGTGTCGAGGGTCATCCATGGCCAGTAGAATTGAGCGGTAGTCGTGGTGTGCAGATGATTGTTCATGATGCTGGTCAGCTGTTTCTCCGTCAAGCGATAGGACGGCATTGTGGCGAGGAGGGCTGACGGAGGGTGAGTTCTGCCTCGCGATCCCTGGAGCGAGCAGCAAAGTACCGAGGTGAATGTAGAAGAGGTGAGTTCGAAAGAACCCAGGTCCGCATCAAGGCAGATTCGCATTCCACGCAATCCTCGTGCAACACCACCACCTCCTCTCTTCTCATTCCTCTCATCCCTCTGCGTCCTTGCCCCCCGCCTCGTATACATTTTTGCGGATTATCCTCTCTGGCTTCTCCCTCTCCTCTACCCTATGCTGGTCTACCACCAATCGCTCGTCTTATCTCATTATCTCATCTCCCTGCCTCTCCTCGCCTCTCCTCGTCTCTCAGCCCTCTTCCTCGTATCTCCCTATCAACAAATTGTTAGACTTATCTCTCTCGCCGTCAACTTTACCGTCCTCCAACATTGAGGCACCGAACGAAACCTCCTCTTAGCTACCAAGCAAGTCCTTCCCATCATGCAGTCGCTCAGCCAAATAAGACGTAAGTCGAATTGGAAGCGGCGTACAAGCAAAGACAAGCGAAAAGAAAAAAAGGGAGACAGAGGTAAAGCACAGAGCGGAAATGGCTGCCGTACGTACCTACTTACCCTCCATCTACCTTGAAGAAGAAAGAAAAGTATTGGAGGCGAGAGTAGAATTTATCAACATGGAAGAAGCCAGACAACACCAACCTCATCGGAAAGAAGCACCGCCGCACAAGCACCGCATTTCTTGAAAAATGACATCTTTCATTCACTCTTCTGTCCATTCTCTCCCTCTGTCGGATTCCTATGCAACTATGCATCTATGCAAAAGGAATTACACATGACACATCATCTGCCTTCTGCCGTTGATTTACATCCATTGCCTGCCACCCTTGGGCAAGAGCCTATCACTCTCCGACTGCGCTGTCTCACAGCCATTCATTCTCGCCCATCCACAGAAAAAAAAGGAAAGAGGAAAAATATACAAATGCCAAAAGAACTAGAGTCAACAAAAAGGGGATGATTGTCGTCTCAACTCTCTACAAGCAGAAAGCGATCATCGCACTGATACCCCCAGCAATAGCCACACCGGCAGTCTTGACACTGCTCGCCGCGCCAGTGTATGAGACGGGCTTGGTCGGATTGACTTGTCCACCAGTTCCGGTGGGGTGGTACATCGGTGCAGTTCCGTTGCCTGCGGATGGAGTCGGGTAGATTGCGTCCGCCTCAGACGATGAGACGCTGGCAACGGGGTATGGTGCGGCAATGGGTTCGGTTTCCGCTGGAGGTGAGGCGATTGGGTGGGTCTCGACGGCTGCGGGGGGTGTCTCGACAGCGGGAGCGGGAGCAGAAGGGTATGCAGCTGGGTGAGTCTCGACTGCTGATTCTGGGGTAGAAGAGGCAGTGACGTAGATGGTCTCGGTTTCCTGTACGGTGGTAGTGGTGGTGATGGCAACGCAAGCCTCCTCGGTGGAAGCGGCCCCGGTGGGAGCGGCCTCAGCAGGAGCGGTAGCTGGTCCAGAGGGAGCACCCATTGCAGACGGGGTAGCAGTGCCAGGCACAATGTCAGTACCGTAGACTGGCGCGGAGCCGTGAGCCTTGGTGGCGTAAGCTGGAGCATTTGCGTTGGCGGTTGAGCTGCCAGAGTTGCCGCTGTTATAGCTGGGAGCAGACGAGGAAGAGCCGCTGTCAGAAGACTCGCCGCCGGACGAGGAGCCATTGCCAGAAGAGTCACCTCCCGAAGACGATCCACTGTCAGAAGAGTCACCACCAGACGGAGAGCTACCATATCCAGGAACGGAAACTGAGCTCCCAGCCTGGTTCTGCTCGACACTTCCAAAAATAGCCTCATTGGCACCACCCTTCTTGTCCTTGGTGACATCAAGCTGAGGAGTAAAGTCGGACCAAGTAGGGAGGCTTCCGATGTCGTTGGACTGCGAGGTGAGGGAAGAGTAGACGGAGGCCTTGAAGCCCTCGACCGAGTCGACGTCGACCTCCTGACCATCCTTGACAATGCGCCACTCGACGTTCTTGGTGAGGTATGGGAGGATGATGTCAAAAGCCATGTTGAGGAGATTGCCGATGGTGACCTTGGAGCGGAGGGCGCGAGTGAGAGGGATGGATCCAGTGACGATGAGATCGTTACCGGCCATGCCCTCGGGGTTGGCGAGCACACCCATCATACCAGCGAGGTTGTCATCGGTGACCCAGGTGGAAGGGTTGTCCGAAGATGGGGCGCCATTAAAGACGAAGACGTAGTACGAACCGTTGAGAGCGTAACGAGGAGTTTGGATGTTGCAGGCATACTCGTACGCCGCACCGCTGCTGTCCAAGAAAGATTCCATCAGGTTGTCGACACCGCCGACGAGAGAGGAGATCAACGGGAAGAAGCCGGAGGAAGTTGGGTAGCCGGGTGGCTTGATGCCAGATGCTGCTTGGGTGCCGCTCGGAAGGAGAGAGTTGCTGCCCGCACGGGTGAGGTTGTTCAAAGAGCCGGTGATGGGGTCGAGAAGTCCACCCAGAGGGCCACCGTTGCTGCTTCTGCTGCTGCCAGCGTTGCTGCTGCCGCCGAGAAGGCCACTATTGCTGCTGCCAGAGTTGCTGCTGTCGCGGAGTGGGCTACCATTGCTGCTACCAGCGTTGCTGCTGCCGGCGTTGCTGCTGTCGCCGACGTTCTTCTTGCCAGCGGTGCCGCGACCGGCATTGCTGGTGCTGTCAGAGGCGGTCTCGTTGGAAGCGGGAGAAGCGATCTGCGCCGAGACCGAGCCAGCGGTCAAAGACGGAGAGCGTCCATACAGAGCGTTGACAAACTTGGTGATGCTGTTCTTGGAGCCGTCAGAGGTGGTGAATTCAGGATAGTCGTATCCCAAGTTGGTCCAATCCTTGGCGTCGTTGGAAGTCCAGTAGCTGTTGGCGTCCTTGTTGAACGGCTTGAGCGGGTAGTCCATGTTCAGCTGAGCACCGGTTGGGATGGTCCAGGTGGAGTGAGGAGCCGTTTGCGAAGCGCCCCACTTGTCGGCGTGAATGGTCTGCCAGAGAGCGATGATGCGGTCGACATTGGCGTGGTGGAGCCAGAACATGGGGTCGTAGGTGGACAATGGGAGGTAAGTCAAGTGGCCACCGGAGACGCCGTCCGCGCCGGCACCACCGGCAAGAGTGTGGACATTGTTGTGAATGCTCTCGATCGAATTGGCGCACTTGGCAGTGGCACCAGCCTGGTCGTTGGAAAAGTGCATCCAGTCGTCACAAGCAGTCAACAACTGGTAGACCTGGTCGCGGAGAGAGGCACTCTGAGCGGCCATGTTGGCAGTTGCTTGGTCATTGTTGGAGACGGCGGAGTTAGCATTGGAGTTTGGGTAGCGGTAAGTCTGGAGCCACGTGGTGAAGACGTCGTAGTGGTTGCTCGAAACCTCCTGCGAGGTGAAGCTGAACTTGTACAGCGGGTTGTCCATCGTCTCCTGGCCGTTGGGTCCCTCAATGGTGATTTGCGACTCGGTGATGTATGCGGGGAGGGTGGTCGAGTTGGACTCTGGTGTGGAAGCCCAATCCCAGAATGGCAGACGAAGGACACCGGCGGCAGCGACCATGCGATCGCGAGAGGCGGCTGGGTATGATTGAGCGACGGTCTGCGCGATCGCGAGGAACTTTTGCTCAAAGTGGGCGAGGTAGACTCGGTGCCAGGTGGGGAAGATGATCATGTCGTGAGTACCGAAGCCCATGGCGTTGCTGCAGGTGTCGCACTTGCTGACACCGTTGGCATCCTCGAAAGGAACACCATGGATGGAGGAAACGCCATAGTATCCATCGCTGTCATCCTCGCCGGCCTGTTGCCACTTGCTCATGGCCTGAATGTAGAGGGACCACTCATCGGGACGAGTGGCCAGGTTGCCGATTTCGAGACGGGGTTGGACGCCGCCAGTTGCGCCGGTGGTGATGTCGACAGAGCCAGCCTGTCGTTTGGCGAAAGCGTGTGGTGGAGAAGGAGAAGAGAAGTCGGACGAAGCGCCGGCGGCGGCGGCGAAGAGAGTGACGCCGGCCGCGAAGGAAGTGGTGAAGAGCATGCTGGCGATATCGAGGAGTATTCGAATAGAGGTGAGGGAGGTTTCGATGACCGCGCGCACTGATGCGATGTCGGTCGGGGAGGAGGTGAAGTCGAGTGGTATGAATCCCGGTGACTCGCGAGGTAAGTGCGTTGGAAGAAGAAGAAGCTGTCTCAATGAATGGCTAGCAGGGTCGATGCCCGCTGGTGGTGGTGGTGGTGGTGGTGGTGGTTGTTGGTGGTTGGTTGGTTTGTTGAAGGAAAGACTGGACAAAGCACACGGCGCAAAGGGAAAGAGCGGTGGGTTGGTTTCACCGAGGAGTGAAGGGGAGATGCCAGGGAAGAAGGGACAAGAAAGCGGGAAGGAGGGAGGGAGAAACGGGAGAGACGGGAGAGCAAACAAAATCTAAGACGGGAAGGAGATGCGAGGAGGGAAGTTGGATGTGTTGAAGATGGGGGAACGGCAGAAGCAGGACAATGGCGTTTGTAGAAGGAGGAGCGGCATCCACTGGTCGTCAAGATGGTTTCTAGTGGATCTCCTCCAATGACGATGCACAATGCGCGTGTCACCGATATTGATTCGAATTGTGAATCAAATGGACGACATGTTCCCTTGAATCTCACGTCAATATCGCATCGCATCGCATCGCATCCACTGGCGAGTGGTAGTTCAGGAGAAGTCGGTCGCGGATCGACGTTTGGTCAATTCCGCCAGCGGGCGCCAAAACGGGACAGGGGCCACAAGCCGACAGCCGGGCCGAGCATGGGAGATGGATCCACTTAAGTGGACTTTTTTCATTTCAATGTCGAGGATCTCTCTTTCCCATTCATTCATTGATTATTGATTGACATTTCTCCGTCGATGCGATCTTGAATACGAATATCCCTCATCAGAACAACTCACGATCACAGCAAAGTGAAGTCGCCAGATGTCCTCGATCTTCGCATCCAGCACTTCCACCTATCCAATGTCTCCTGTACTTGCATCATAATATCTTTCCCTCGAATTCCCAAACGGGCCCCTCCAACCAATGACGAAGCCGCGCGGCACCACTAGCGCCGCGTCATGAAACAACCCCACTGGACATTGGGCGTTTCGTTTCGCTTCGAGTGACGACGTTACCCAGGCCAGGGCACTTCTCGCATCTATCTCGCAAAGAAAGATGAAAGAGAGCGGGCTCTCGGGGGCGGGGGAGAGTACAACGTGCGACAACGCGATGATCTTCATCTTTCGTGCCGAGTGTGAGTGTGCCTCTTCAACATCTCATTTCTGCTCATCAATCTGTCTGCACAACACGGCTAGACAAACAAATGCCTCATCCGGGAGAAGCACCGCAGCGCATTTGCATTAATGGACATGCTCCGCAACCCTCGAGCCCTGTACGATGCACAGGTCCATCATCGACAGAAATTCTCCGCCGCCGTGTCACCAACGTGCGGCTCACCGACATGACGCCTTCCAAGACACCAGACCTTCTCCACTCCTTCGGGTTCGGACCACAACAATGTATTGATGATTACGACAGAACAGAACGGCTGCGCCTCGAATTGCGTGTTCCTTTCTTCCACTCAAGATTAATCCTCTTCTTTCCCGTCAACTTCAAATCTCCCTCCCCCACATGTCGTGTTTTGGAAGTCTTGGGAGTTTTTACCTGCCGACTTATCCGGACGAGCCCTCTAGTGATGATGTGGGAGATCAGGCGATGACTTTGGACATCAGGAGATGAGATATTTATTGATTATTATTCCTATTCGACATACCTTCTTACGCGAGCTGAACTGGTATTGCGAGTCTGCTGAGAAAGCCACAGCATTCAAAGTCCATGCGACCAAATCGCATTCTCCATTCAAAGCACAACTCATCCCGACCAGTTGCCGCTCCGTCCAGACCTCTCCTTTCGCAATATCACAGCAAACCATCCGATCCAGCCCTACCCAAGACCGTTCGTATCATCATCTTGGACAGGTCGAAGCAAGATGGCATCGCTCCATTCTCCTCTTCCTTCATCTCGTGGTTCATCGTATTCCCAGATTCGTCTCTCATCTATCCGAAAATAGGTGAGTCATCAAGGTGAGACCGTCGCACACGATTGTACGCAAGTGTTTCGTACAATCATGGCTGCTCGAGCGAATGCAGTCACGATGGAGAGAGCCTCCCATGTGCGACGGCGGCCGTTCGGGAAGTGAAACATGACGTTTCTGCATCTCCTCGATATGGCAACGTGTTTTCAAATTCGACGGAGGTCCACGCGGGATTGCTCGAAACGCACATGCTTTTCACGGGCATGTCTGTTGCTTGCTTCTCTGACGTCATACCTTCGATCAACCGTTGTGCCAGCTCATCCCTTCCCTTCTGACTTCCATAATCGGATCAGCTGTTCGACGCATGCCCCTTCATACACCATCCTCCTCATCTCCCTTCCCCTCCTTCATTACTTTCAACGCCCCAATCGACATTACAAACCCCACTCTCACTCCCTGGCCCAAACCAAACACATCCATGAACGTCGATCTCCTCCACTCCCGTCCCATGCGTCCCACACGCCTTGGCAACAGCCCGATGCGGTCACAAACAGCAAGCCACGAAACGGCTTTCAGATCCACGCTTCATCGTCGACGCCACCAACGGGGGAGAGAACAAAGAACCTCGAATTCGGTCCATCTCATCTCTACTTCGTTACTTTGTAGTCCGTAGAAGCGGCTGATGAGAATGCGGCTGATGATGGGAGGATCCGAGATTAGGTTCTCTATCGTTCAGTGACATAGAGGCGGACGTGGAATTGGACACAGAGACGGACACAGAGCCGTAGTCTTCGTAGCTGGACTGGGTGGTGTGATGAGAATTGAGAAAAGTATCAATCGAGTGGAAGGGCAAGCAAGGAAGGGAACTGAGATGGTCAGAGCGGTCATGTCTTGTGCACGTGTCGAGTGCTGAGGTGGTACCATCTCGAGAAGGCGGCCGTGGAGAGCGTCTCGTGAACGACATCCTAGGGTGGCAGTATAGCAGCTTACATAGAGCTTCCACGCTCGTAGCGTACATCTACCCGAACCAGAAGGAGACAGAATAGATACTGCCCTCCTCCCTCCGCAAGCCTAAGACAATTGCAACCACCATCCACAGTGGTCGTTTGAGGGAGTACATATCTTCATCGCCAGCGACCAACCATCCACTCGTTCGTATCACAGTAACAAGACTACATTCTATCTCTCCAAGGCTTAGTATTTCGCTGGAGCAAGTCTTATCCCGTTGATCGTACTCTACCGCCTCAATCCTCACCATCGCCCGCTCGCTCGCAAAGTGATGCGAGATATACAGCCAGACTACAGCCAGACTACCTTGCCTTGGGGTTAGGGTTAGGGTTCCCACAATTCACCTCTGCGTAAACGGTTTGTTCATCCGTGCTCTTTCTTTCCTCGCAACGATCGTCCATTGGCATCCGCGATGACTCGGGACGTCAACATGGCATTTGTCAATCGAGTATAGACAAGGGGCAGGAGAGGAAAGTATCGCAAGGCTACAAAGGAAGGAACGCTCGACTTTGGGAAAGATCAGAACAATCTTCCATTTCGAATAGCACTACTAGTCTGTAATGCGGTCGAATGCCTCAACGACATAGAACCAATTGACGTGGCACGCATGTCGACAGTATGAAATGAAATAAGAGGACCGAGGTCTGTATTGGCCAAAAGATCACAAAACGCAAAACTACCAAAATCATCCCAACACAGTTCCTTCCACCCAACACACACCCATTGCCAACTCCCGCGCCGACGCCATCGCTCTCAGCATCCGTACTTTTCAAACCTGCAAAGGTCTCTCAAATCTACTACTCCTCCTCCTCCACCTCCGCCGTATCATCATGGAAATCCCTCCCTTCCTTCGTAGCGACAATGACACCCGCCCGGATGCACCAGTCTCCAAACCTCTCCTTCTCGCCCTCCTTCCTCCCACCGTCATCCAACCTTTCCTTCGCGTACCTTCCCAACAGTCCGCGCATAATTTCCAAAATCTCCTCCTCCATAATCGAGCTGCGGTACAGCTTGTTCAACCTCTCGCCGTGATATCCACCTCCAAGGTACATGTTGTACGCTCCGAAGGCTTTGCCGACGAAAGCGACTTCCGCCAACCATGGTCTCGCGCAACCGTTGGGACATCCCGTCATACGCATGACGATGCTATCCTGTCGCATGCCGAGTTCCTCCAAGAGTCCCTCGACTTTGGTGACGAGCACGGGAAGGTAGCGTTCTGATTCCGCCATGGCGAGACCACAAGTGGGGAACGCGACGCAAGCGGAAGACGACAAGCGGAGAGCGGAGAAGTCGGTGTTGTCGAGTTTGTACTGCTTCATCATCTTCTTGACGTCCGGCATCGCTTGGTCGGGGATGTTCGACAAGATGAGATGCTGGTTGCCGGTCAGACGGAACTCGCCGTGGTTGAGCTTCGCCAGCGCACGGAGGCCAGTCTTCATCGGGAACTCGGCGGTGTCTTCGATGCGGCCGTTTTCGATGAACATGGTGAAGTGGTTGAGACCTCTTTCGTCCTTGATCCAGCCAAAGGTGTCGATGTTGGAGTGGAACTTGAAGGGGCGAGGAGAGCCGAAGGTTTGACCCCAGCGGGACTCGACTTCCGCTTTGAACGCCTCCACACCCATGTCGTCGATGGTGTACTTCAGACGGGCGTGCTTGCGGTTCTTGCGATCACCGTTGTCGCGCTGGACAGTCATGATGTGTTCGCAAGCGCGGTGGACCTCACCGACCGAGACGAAGCCGAACATGCGGCCGAGTTGAGGGTAGGTCTTCTTGTTGTTGTGCGTGGCGCCCATGCCGCCTCCGGCGAGGAGGTTGAAGCCGGCGAGTTGGCCCTCCTTGTCTTGAATGGCGATAAGACCGATATCGTGGGCGTACACATCGGTGTCGTTGTGGGGTGGGACGGCGATCGTGATCTTGAACTTTCGTGGAAGGTAGACCGGACCGTACATTGGTTCCTCAATAGTGGCCGCGTCCTTGGGGTGCATGGCCTGGATGAAGGGCTGCTGGGCGTCACCGGCGATCTTCATGTCCTTCTCGCCGTCCATGCCCTTGAGCCAGATCTCGTGGTATGCAACGGACGCGGCGGCTGGGAGGAGGTGATCGGAGATGCGCTGTGCTGCCTCTTGTGCCTGCGCGTGCAGGGCGCTGAGCTCAGGCAGTGAGGAACACATCACATTGCGGTTGACATCACCACAAGCCGCGATGGAAGTCATCATCGAGCGGTTGATGGCCTGCATGGCTGGCTTGAGCTTGCCCTTGACCACTCCATGGAATTGGAAGGTCTGGCGGGTAGTGAGCTTCATCGTCTCGTTTCCGAGCTGGTCGGAGATGTCGTCCATCTGCACCCATTGGTCGGGGGTAGCGACACCTCCTGGAAGACGGCAACGAATCATGAAGGAGTATGCTGGCTCGAGACCTTGTGCTTTACGCTCGTCACGAAGATCGCGGTCGTCCTGCATGTATGTGCCGTGAAACTTGGTCAGCTGCTGGTCGGCAGCGCTGATGGCTCCGGTGGATGGATCCTCCAATCCCTCGACGATCGTACCACGAAGGAAGTTGGACTGGATCTTGATATCCTCGTTGGTCATTGGCGCTGGCTCCTCAGGAAGACCCTCAATGTTGCCGACTCCGAGAACATCCCACAACTTGGGCTCCCACTCGGCATACCCAGTCTGGTAGCCATCCGGATCTTGATCATCTCCAAGACCGCAGTCGACGAGAATCTTTCCTCCGAGAGTCTCCAATCGGGCGAAGAGATCCTTACCAGGCTTGTTGTAGTAGTGCTTGTCCGCCTTGCGCGGCCAGTAGTGAGAGTCACCAAGAGCGAAGACGGAGAAGTTGACACCAGCGAGGTCGATGTCTACAGAATTCTTGATGGCCTCCCAGAAGTTGCGGCCGTTTTGTGGAAATTCACCCTGACCAGCGGTGGCGGAGATGAAGACAACGTTCTCCTCGGTGGAGAGATCCTCAATAGGGTAGTCGTCCATGGCCATGGCGATGGTCTTGAGGCCGCGGGCTTTACCGCGCTTGGCCAGTCGCTTGGACAAGTTCTCTGCGTTGCCGCCGTCTGATGCGAAGAGGACGGTCAAGGGAGCGCCTTGCAATCCCTCAAGAAGGACCTCGTACGCATCCTTGGCCTTGCGCTTCTGCACCTTGCGAACCTCCGAGCCGTACGACTCTGACAGATTGGCGTGAAATTGAGGATGTCTTCGCATGAGCTGGGAGAGGTGGTTGTCCCGGCGGAGGAACTCCTTCAACTCCTCCTTGATGCGCTCAGAATCAAGCTTGAAGCACTCCTCATTCTTCTCGTCACCCTTGGGGTCCCATCGATAGAGCGGCCAGTATCCGAGGTCCACCGCCTTCTTCGTCTCTTGGAGAACCTGGATCGGGTTGTCGTTTTCGGAGTTGTACGGAAGGTATGCGAGGACGACTGAGGGGCCGTCAAACTGCTCGGCCTCCATCATCGCTTGCAATACCTGGGTGTAGCTGGAGTAGACAGCGGTGCTGGCGACATAGGCGTTGCCAAAGTTCATCGCGTAAAGACCGATATCCTTCTTTCTCCGTGCTGCATCGTCTGCTGCGCGCTCGCCGTATGGTGTAGAATCGATGATAAGCATGTTGACGTTCTCACCGCTGGCCAGGACGTGGTGTACACCGCTGTTGCCGAGATCGTAGCTCCACGCATCACTGCCGACTAGCCATTGAGACTCCTTGAAGAAGAGGCCCTTGGATGTCAACAGCTTGGATGCTGTGGATGAGCCATCGGTGGTCAGACGAGAAACCACGTCCGAAGCCAGCTTGTTTGCCTTATCCGCCTCCTCAGCTACGAGGGCCCACTGAGAGAGATAGTTCTGAGGTGCGTCCGTTGTGAATCCGCCAGACTTCAACGCCGCCTGCACTTCCTGCACGAATCGCTTGCGGTGCTCCTTTCTCGCGATGAGAGAGCCGAAGCCGTACTCGGGTGTGCCCTTGACGCTATCACTGACACCAGCGTTGCTCTGCTTCAGAGCATTTGCCACGTATAGTCTCTCTCCAAACAGTTGATCCAAAATCTTCATGTATGCATTCTCCAACGCAGGCTGTGACAACGTCTCCTTCTGTGCTGGGCCGCCGTGGGCGCCGATTTCGAGGTTCTGAATGGGTGACTGCGAGGTGAGGTTCTGGAAGATGCCGCTAAGAGCTTGAGTGATGGTAGTGTACTCGATGTAGCCGAGTTGGTATCCGACAATCAGAGGAGTGTTGGCGCCGCTGGCCTTGACCGACATGAGGAGATCAAGCAGGATAGGACCCCACTTGGTCGTCTTGCGCTTGATCTGCTCGAGGACTGCGATCCTCTTGATGGACTTGGGGATGCTCTCGGTGAGACGATCGCCCAACCATGGTCGGTAGAGGATGGGTGTGATCAGACCGACCTTGGCGAAGAAATCGGCGGGAGTAGCGGCATCGAATTCAGTGCTGAAGAGACCTGGGTCGCTGCCGAAGAGGAACAATGCATTCTCAGCATTCTTCGGTCCGGTGTAGTTGAACGCGGTGTACTGTCTGCCAGTGTGGTTCTTGACCTGCGCCCAGATGGCAGTGCAGAGGTTGTCGATGTCCTCGGAAGAAACGGTCTTACGCTGTGAGTCGACAGTGGTGGCGGACTCTGCCTCGGACGCGCCAGAGCTGCTGTTCTTGCGGTCGGAGGAGGAGTCTGATGCTGTGGATGGGTCGCGAGTCGGCGCGCTGCTGGCATCTGCGGCAGACAGTTCTCCCTTCTCAGCGTTGCTGCTGGGAGCAAGACTGCCTTGTGTGCGCGCAAGTCCCTCAGCAACGTATATGCCCTGCTCCTCGCTCTTATTCGACTGCAATTGTCTTGTCAAGTCCACGTTCAACAACTCCGCCACATACTCCCTCTTCTCCTGCTCAATCGGCTGATCCTGCTTGCTGTTCGCTGGGTCGAAGAAGTGGATGACACCTCGTCCGCTGCGAATCGCCAAAGCATGTGCCGTCAAAGCCAAATCCTGCGCCTCCTGCAATGTGGTGGACTGCAAGAATGCAAAGCCGGTGTTGCGAATGCTGGTGATGTGGCCGTAGTCTGGGTATCCTGCCGGGCTCAATGCCACGTGAAGGACCACTGGGTGCTGCGCGAGGCGGTAGAGATGTGGAATGCTCTTGACGAGAACGTCGGAGGATGTCGTGACGGAGGTGACTTTGCCATTGCGGACGCGGTGGTATACGTCGAGGAGAGGGTCGTTGTTCGTTCGGACGGAGAGGACCTCGGGAGTGGAGGAGCAAACTACTGAAGAGGCCTTGTTCGCAGCGTACTGCTTGAGGAAGGAGGAGAAGGGCGATTCGGTGGCGAGGGAGGGTTGGACGGAGATGACCGAGTCGGAGGAGAGGTAGGCGATGCGGGCGACTGTGAGGAGAAGATGCTGTCAGTGGATGTCTCGTTGTGATGATCGTTGTGAAGGATATCGCGTTGCAGGGGTGGTGTCGCGTGCAGGGCGGGGGACTTTGTGAACGTACCTGCCTCGCCGGCCGTGTTAATGGCCATGATGGTGGGGTGGAGGGGGAGAGGAATGTGAGTGTCGTGCGCCTCTTGACTGGGTGGAGATCAGAAGAGGAGAAGTCGAGGATTGTTATCGCATTGTCGGGTGGTGAAAAGGTACAAAGGATGTGATGTTGGAAGATGTGAAGTCAAGAGGCGAAGTAGTCGTGTAGTAGAACTCTCCCATCCCGCAAGCAAGTGGCAAGATCCCGGTCGGTCTCGGTCTGGGTCTCGTCTTCCTCTGTATCAAAGGCGGATACATCTTGGCCGATCTCGCCCGGATGATATTTCCTGCTGATGTAAGCCGCAATGCGTTTTTGCAAAGTCATGATTGGACAATTGCTCAAATCACGCCATCGACGTGGACGAACAAGGAGGAAAAATTGTTGCTGCTTCTACTCGCGCCTCGGCGTTGACTTTGGTGGACCGAAGAGATACATGTCGAGCCATCTATATACGGCGACGGACGAGAAACGAAGGAGTATCTTGGTCTATGCTAGTTCTATGTCCCAGCACAAGCAACATGTCCTCCTCACACGACGTCCATCCTCGACCACCACCTCCGCCCTCGAATGCTGGGCTGGCCAGCGTATCCCGACTCCACTCGCATATCGTACTAACGTTAGTCCAAGCGCCGGCGACCAGTCCAGTACGAGGTACCCGCATCTTCCATTACCCTTACAACCAAAACGACCCTGAGCCTGAGGCAAAAAGATCCACCGCGCCTCCTCCGCTTTCGCCCCGACACGGTGAGAGGAGAGTTCATTCACTTCACTTCACTTCGCTGAAGGATTCCTCCATTGGGAAGGTCAACTGGTACGTTCAACCGCTATCTGCATGCAGGTGGTATGTCGCCCACGCCATGTACAAACCACTCTCCGCTTCAGATCTCACGTTCCCATCAGATCAATCCAACCATCAAAAGAAACGCCGATATTCTCCCAGCTCATCGTCGCCATCATCGTCCTCCTCACCGCCACCACTCTCCATCCCGCCACGTCCGCCCAAACTCGACCTCAATCCTCTCCTCCGCCGCGTCCCACCTCTCGTCGGCCTTGTCATTCTCGCCGGTCCCACCCCAAACTCTCCATCAGCATCATCATCTGCATCCTCCACATTCCTCACAACACTCAACATACTCTCCTTCCTCCTACCCTTTCCCTTCGCCCTCGTCTTCCTCGCCGGCTTCTCAATCCCAGCCTCACCCTCCCTCCTCTCGACCTCCTCCCTCGCAATCTGCGCCATCGTCTTCTTCTTCTCATTACACCCATTATTCGAGTCTTTCCGCTTGTGGTACGACCTATTTCACACATCCCATCAGTCATCGCTCCGTGATCCGCAAAAGAGCAAAGAAGGGAGAGGACATACCACGGCGCTCCCACGAAACCTCTCACTCCTCTCCCCTCCAGAACATCCATCACGACCCTCTTATCCCTCCTCAACACCTCTCTCATCACACCAACCCTCTCTCTAAATCCCAACGACAAATCCTCGCCGTAGCCCAACGTATCGCCGCCGAGTGGGTAAAAGACTCTCCTCTCCTCCACCTCCTGATCTCCATGACTCTCGTTGCTGGCGTGAAAATTCAGAACCTCCGCCATCAACGCCCTCAATCTCGCAGTAACGTGCGAAGGCGAGTAAAGCGAGTTCCCCAGCATCTTCGCTTTCTGGTTCAGCGTCTTCTGCTGATTGAGAGCCCAAGGTGTCGTCGAAGGGTCCTCTTGTACCTCTTCTTCTCCTCCGCCACCGTACCCGGTTGCTGATGATGGAGGCCGACAAACCTCATTCACCCCCGCCAAACACTCTTGCACACCCCACTCCATCGCCCTATCCTCCGCCTGCTTCCTCCCCATACCCCCATGCTCCTCCTCAGCCTCCATACCAAAACTCAACAACACACCGTCCCAGCTCTCACCCACCTCCCTCCCCTCCACCAGGGGGAAGAGGACATTCCTCGCAGCTTCCAAAGTCGGAACTTCGGGATCGAGGATGAAAATGGGTGGCAGAGCGGTTCGACGTTCGTATTTTTGACCGCAGCGTTTACAGCGACCTGGGGAGGTGGAGAGCCGGAAGGGTTTGTGGCAGTCGAGGCAGATTCCTTCGTTGTTACCGCGCATGGTGGGTGTCGCAGGTGTGGTGGATCGGTTGTGGGTGTGGGTGGGGCGGTTCACGCGGCGTGGAGGTGGTAGCTGTTGAGTGGAGAAGGGGAAGGGAGGATTTTGTTGTGGACTTTGCGGTCGTCGGGTGGGGTGGGTTGGGTGAGGAGCAAAGGATTGTTGGTATGGCTGATTAGCTGGGGCGGGGTATGCTGATGAGGAAAGGTAGGCAGACGAAGACGGGAGTTGTTGGTTTGAAGGATACGGGTGGTAATTGGAAATGTAAGCTGAATTCTCGGGTTGAGGTTGACTTTGATTATAGCCCTGCTGCAGCAGTTGCGGATCAATCGATCCTCCCTCGCCTCCGATGCCCAACTCCGCTTCGAGAGCCGCTCGCATACGTGCTTCTAGAGTATCGCTGCTCGCTACTTCTGCTCCCGCACCGGCACACGTTTCATCGAACGCTTCAGGAAGTCCGTTAGGGTTGCTCGGATCGGTATGCCAGCCTTGCCGCGTGGATTCCAAGTCATCTCCTGGGAAACCCGCGTGCGATTCCGTTTGTTCGAGAGCTGCATTGGAATTGTAGACTTGCGGTTGTGTGTCAAACCTCTGGAATGGCTGCTGCGCTTCAAAACTGTGGACGGGCTGCTCTGCGTTGAAGTCGTAGACATGCTGCTGTTCTTCGAAACCATGGAATGGCTGCTGTGCGCCGAAACCATGGACTGGCGGTTTTGCGCTGAAGCCATGATCGTCCTGCGCCCGCCAATTATGCTCCAGGTCATGCTGCTGCTGCCACCCCGGCGCATTAGGATCGCCAGATGAGAAACTCGAAGGATACGGATACTCGTCCAGCGCATTTGTATTACCTTCCTCCCCTCGGCAAAAAGATGGCTGGAACCCGGGATCGAAAGCTTTGCTTTGTGATAATACTTCTCCATTATGCGGATAGCTTTCATCGTCCTGGCCTCCCTCGATCCTTGGCGCAGCGAGGCCCGCCGCAGCTACCCAACCGGCGGTAATGTCGAGATGATGATTGCTGTCGGCGGCTGAGATATCTTGCTGCCCATACACTCCCCCTACCCCACCCGGTGTCTCGGACCAATGCTGACGCTTTGCAGCTGATTGCTCAGCAGCATCCTCAATCGGACGCTTGCTTCGATGAACCGCATCCTCCCTGCCCAGTTCATCTGCTTGCTCCGCACCTCCACCTTCACCGGTAGCTGGGTCTTGTGGCGCTTCAGCTTCGTTGTTCTCAGCATCGATTCCTGCCAAGGGAGGATCCTGCATGAATTCATTCCAAGCCTTAGTATAGTCGTCATCGAGGGCACACAAGTTTGGGAATGGAGATGAAAGGTCCGCTTCGGGAAGGTGTTGTTCAAGCGTGGGTTCGGCAAGATATTGCTGCTCTTGAAATTGCAGTTGATTGTGCGGTCGATCGTTTGCTCCGATGGGCGTGCCGGTATCGTTGTTTCCATTATCCTCCTCCAGCACAGGATCATCGGGTTGGTCCCCGAGTCCAGCAGAGTCCTGGTTCCCCGCAAGATATTCGAAAGAGTTGAGAGGGTCGGACATGCAGGAGTGCACTCAGTCGGCGCAGGGACGTATTCTAACAGGTTAATGGATGCGTGATTTGGGTGGTCGAAAGACTGTTCAGGGGCGTTGTCGACTCGGCTTCTTATCACTGCGGTATGGTCCGTTCGTTTCTTGGAAAGCGCTGATTTATGGAATGATGCGTTGTAGATTTCTCGAAAGTGGAACCAGAAAAGAAGACCGTCGGGGAAACAAAGCAATGCGTTGGAAACGTGGGTTATGCGCCATCGTGGTCGGGCGTGTTTGTCTCGGACCAGCTGCTCGAGGCCAGTGATGGCTTCCATGACTGAGCGCGCGGGTAACGGCGGAGTTGAGTTCGCAAGAGGAGGGGAGCAAACCAAGAGGACGGAGGAGGATCATGGGTTGGGTAGGGGAAGATGAGGATGAGACTGAGGAAGCAGGCGATTTCAGCAATGGTGAGATGGGAGCTCGCCTTCATCGTGGCTATCCCCTCGGGACAACCAATAGCAACACGCCTCGTGGCTCTTCGCCGTCGGCGCGGCCTCGATGATGCCGGTCAATCACTGGCAATCGCCTGGCCTTCGAAAGTCTCTAAGACGGTCATCGACCTCGCCCACAGCGCTTCCGCTGTCGCTCGTGCGTGCAGTATCGGGAAGGAATGGTGACGTGGAAGAATTTGTCGACTCGTGACACTGGCGGAAGATGTGCGCAAGACCACTCGGGTATTGTTCACTGGTGACTGTCTGGCACATGTCAAGGCTGGGAAGTGAATGGAGCTTCCAAGGTTGTGACCAATGTGGAAGGTAGCAGGTCGACTTACACGTGCTGGAGGTGATTTGGGGCGCATCAGCCGATGACACGACTGAGCTTCACGAGCAAACAGCTTCGTGACTGTCATGTGCGCATCACATTGAGTGTCACTCGGCTGCATTACAACATTGTTGATCCGTGCCTGGCACAACCACCTCCATAACCACCTCTTCGACCATCTTCAACCCTACTTCTGCACACACTCGACCTCCTTGAGTCCTGCACTCTGCATACTCCACCACCTTCGAAGCGACCACCTTCCAACCGACCACCTTCGAACCGGTCACCTGCGAACTGACCATCGGCAAACCGACCGCCTTCGAAGCGACCACCGGCAAACCGACCGCCTTCAAACCTATACCAGCACACGAACAAGCACCTGTACCCGAGGACTGATCACCGAATCTGATTATCAGCCGTGACTCCTTCTGGAACTCCCAAAATGCCGCGCAAGCCCGTGGTAAGCGGATTCGCTGTCCGATGAATTGAGCTGCGTATACTAATTGTAACAGCTCGACAGGGTCCCTCCAAAGTGCGTCGACAAGGGTAGAGCGATCCGTAGCGACAAGGAATGCACATTCTTAACAGCATACGAGTTCAATAGGAATGAGTTCGCTTTCTTAGCGTATCTCGGTTTCGGAAACGTACGTTACGGACGCTTAGGGTTCTAACGACTAGAAAAGTTCTCTAGACTACGGTAGAGGTCTTACTACTATAGTATTAGGAGAAATAGGATTAAGACTTTGCCGAGTCCTATCCTTCGCTAGTAGCGTTCTTAGCCGATAATCCTATTACTCTATATTAAACCTATACTCGTATAGAAGTTTCTAAAGGCCGACGTACCGAAAAGATAGCTATTGTTACGCTAATATACGATATAATAGATACGGGATAGCTAGAGCTACTAGGTTTATACGAGGCGTAGGACCGAGTCTTTATATTCTTACTATAGTAGGTCTTACGCGAGACGGAGTAGTTTAACGGACTAGTCTTCGAAGAGTAGGAAGTAGAGTATAGGAGGTTTATTATACTCTACGACTTCCCTTATACTTTACTAGTATTCGAAGATCTATAGATACTACTATATAAGAAGTTCCCTCGTCCGTAGTAGAGGTATTATAATAACGTCGTATAGGAAGATAAGGCTCTAAATCGCGTTAGTCGTACCCTCGCCTTCCTCCTAGGATAGATTAGTTATAAAGATTAAGGTAAGGCTAACTTTTCTAACGGCTAGGATCTCTTCTAGATCTAAGGCTATAAGGTAGCCTTCGCCGATTATCCGATTACTAGAAAGTACGCTAGGAAGTAGGTACTGCCGTAGATAAGAGATATAGAGCCTACCCTCGACTCTACGTAATAGGAGCGCGGTAATCCTATAATTAAGAGCGCGGACTATATTAATAGCGACGCTAATAGATCGCTTCCGAATAATATAGTTAATACTATCGCTCCTACGAGTAGTATAAAATAGATAGCGGATAATACTAGTATTTACTCTAGTATCTCTTACTTAGAGTTTTCTCTTAGGTAATATAGTCCGTACGTAGATAAAGATAATAAGGAGTATAAGTCCGAGACTACTCTACGAACTAAAGGCGGGTTAAAGGAGGAGCCTAGTAGACCGGTAGCCGCTCTAGGACCCGCGAGTAGAAGTATTAAGCTCGGTAACGTTCTAGATTAGTAGGAAACGAGGGCTATAACTCCGGATAGGGGTAGGGTTAGGGGTTTATTATACTTGTTTACTTAGGCTAGTCTACCTTTGTACCTAATCTAAACCGAGGCCCCTTCTAAGCCCTTACTACCGACTCTTTTAGCCGTCTTTAGAGAGGAGAATATAGACCTACGCTCTTACGTAAAGCGCCTCTTAATATAATAGTACCGAAGCTACTCCTAGCCTAATTATGTTTTACGGTATCCTTTTAATTAATCCCTAAGTAACTAGATAGTTAAAATAGAGACTACTAATAGGCTAGTCTAGTACACCGACTAATAATAACGCCCCGGCGATCGCTTACTATCCGTCGTACGCCGTCTACCTTAAGACCTCCTAG